>VZQC01012005.1:6280627-6354655 GCA_009823505.1 Rhizomys pruinosus | reverse complement strand
CAAAATTAACCTAAAAATAAATGGCCTTTCTTACACCAAGAACAAGCAATGGAGAAAGACTTCAAAGAGACCCTCCCACTCACAATAGCCCTTTCAAAAACAATAAAATACTTTTAGGAACAAACTAACCAAAGATACCAAAGATCTCTACAACAAAATTTTAAACATTTAAGGAAAGAAATTTGAAGAAGAACATCAGAAGATGGAAAAACTTCTTATCTCATGGATTGGGAAAAATTTTAACATTTTTAAAAAATGTCCATTCTACAACCAAAACTTGCTTGTAAACTTTAATGCAATTCCAATTCAAAATCCCCAAGAGTTTCTTCACAGGCTTTGGAAAAAAATTCCTTAAATTCATTTTGAAAAACAAAAAAAAAAAAAAAAAAAAAAAAAAAAAAAAGAGCAACACAGGGATCTCTATATACCGACTCAAACTATACTATAGGGCTATAGTCATAAAACCAGCCTGGAACTGACACAAAAAACAGACCTTGTTGTCCAATGGAACAAAACCAAGATCCAAACCTGAGTACATACAATTTCAGCCATTTCTATTTGACAAGGGGCCAAGAGACACAATGGAGAAAGACAGCATCTTCAGCAAGTGGTGTTGGCAAAAACTGGAATCACCCCTTGTAGAATGAAATTAAACCCCTACCTCTCGCCCTGTTACAAAAAGTCAACTCCAGATGGAATCAAAAGACCTAACATGTGAAACCCGAAACTCTGAGGCGATAGAAGAAAAGTTGGCAGCAGGGACTTACAAGACATAGGCGTTAGAAAAGACTTCCTAAATTCAGAACAGCCAGCTGAGCAAGAATTAAGGTTCAACAATTGACAAAATGGGACCTCATTTAAACTCAAAAGGCTTCTGTACATCAAAATGAAACAATTCAAGGAAGTGAAGAGAAATCCCACAGAGTGGGAGGAAACCTTCACTGCAGAAACATCTGGACAAAGCATTGATATCAGAATTATTATAACTACTCAAAAAACAAAGAGAAAAGGAAAACAATGTCCCACTCAATAGATGGAGCAAAGGTGAACAGGAGATTTACAAGTGAGGAATTAGAGATTGTCTGAGAGAAACACCCATTAAGAAGTGTTCAAATCGAAGTCACTCAGGGCAGGTACTTCTTGGGGTGAACTCTTCCTGGGCTGAGGCTAGGGGGTCGTGTCTCTGAGTACTTCTGGGCGGGACCACCCTTCACCTTTGGGAGCTGGGACCAGAGGGTCGGCCGGTTGGGTTCGGTGCCTCTGCACCTTTGTGTGGGCTGGCTGGAAGTCACTCAGGCAGTAATTTTTGGGGGTGACTCTTTTCCTGGGCTGGGCCAGCTAGGTGTCACATCTCTGAGGACTTCTGGGCAGGACCACCTTTCACCTTTGGAGCCAGGGACAAAGGGGTAAGCGGGTTTTCGGTCAGTTGCCTCCTGCCCACGCTTTGTGCAGGCTGCCAGACATCAAGCAGTTACCTGGCCATGGGCTAGGTCAGGCATATACCCCACACACACACACTGCCAGAAATCAGTGAGAATCCAAGTGGACTTTTTTTTGGGAGAACACACAGAACAAGAAGAGAAGAGTACTTTGGCTTCCAATATCCTAAAATATATAAACAAATGAAAGCCTGAAAACTAAACAAGTAAATACTCCATAAACAATGAGGAGGAAAGGGGAAAAAAGCAACTAAGGAGGAAAGCAAACCATCCCCTAACATAGTAAAAAGGTATTTGTGATCTGAACCAAAAAAAGGGAAGCCCACATGCCAGGGGACACCACGAAGGAACAACATGGGAAAGTCACAGGATAATCCACCCCAGGGCTCTACCAAACCTGTAGGAGATAGCTCATGAGAATCCCTTGGAGGAGATCCAAGGGAACAGATCTTAGAGGAATAATTGCAGACCTATGCAGAGAAATTAAAGAAACATAAAGAAGAATTCAGAAACTAAAGAGAGAAATTGAAAAACTCAAAAAGGACCTAGAGGGATACAAATGACAAAACATTGGAAAAGAACAAAGGAAACAGAGTTGATAAACCTCCAGAAAAGAACCAGAGGGAGAAAAAAAAACAAACTCAAAAGGAAGTAGGAAACACTGAAAAAGGAAGGCAACCAACAGAAGTAGGAGCACCAAGAAGAGATGAGAAGCTCAAAAAAGGAATGGAAATGCTTAAAGAAAACACAGGATGAGACAAAAAAGGAAATTAGAAGTACTCATCCCAATCAAGAAGAAAGGAAAGGAAAAAAGCCTCAGATAGTAGAATGGAGGAAGCAGAAAGAAAAGAACATCAGATCGCGGACGATAACACCAGGAGCAATTAAAAACCAAATAAGATTATGAAGTTTAAAAAACCACAAAAGGTGGAAAACGGGAAATATTTGGGACACTATTGAAAAGATTCAAAACCATATTGTATCTCCGCATTATAGGAATAGAGGAAGGAGTAGAACTTCAAGAGAATAGTATTGATCAGATCTTCAACAGAATAATAGATGAAAAAATTTCCCAACTTAAAAAAAGACAAACCCACTTACAATACAAGAAGCACATAGGACCCCAAAATAGACAAGATCAGGAAAAGAAAACACCCCACGCCATATCATAGTTAACTGCTAGATGCCCAAAAACAAAAGACAAAATTCTGAGGGCTTACAAAAGAAAAACAAGTCACATTCAAATGGAAACCCATCAGGATCACAACTGACTTCTCGGCTCAAACCTTGAAAGCAAGAAGAATATGGGGCAAGGCATTTCCAGTGTTAAGGGACTATAGTTGCCAACCCAAGATATTTTACCCAGCAAAAATGTCGACTATAGTTGAAGAGAGAGGAATAATCTTCCATGACATAAACAAGATGATGGAATACATGTCTGGAAAGCAACTCTTTTCAATTAAATAATACTTGAAAGCAATTCAAAGGGCAGAAGAGGGAGCAACAATCCTCAAACACCAGGAAAAGAAACTAATAATAAAAACATACCAGTTAGGAGCAAATCAGAGGCTAGAAGTCCCAATGGATAATAAAGTGAAAGAAGCAACATCCATCTATCAGTTATAACCTTATGTATTAATGGGCTAAACTCCTCAATCAAAAGGCATAGGACTGGGAGAATGGATTTAGGAAACAAAACCCATCTATATTATGTCTACAAGTAAAACCCATCTCAATTTCAAGGATAGGACAAACTTAAGTTGGTGAAGGGATGGAAGAAAGATTCCAAGCAAATTGCACCAAAAAGAAAGTGGGTGTGGCCTATTCTAATATCAGACCAAATAGTCTCAAGGCAAAAGAAGTCAAAAGGGACAAAGAGGGCATTACATCTTTATTTAAAAGAACAATTGATGATGAAGATCTTACAATTCATTGAATATATATGCCCAAACACGGTGCACCAAACTTTATAAAGGAAATTCTTCGGATTCAAGGCACAGACTAATCCCAGCACATTAATATTGTGGGACTTCAATACCCCATTAAGTTCCTAGACAGATTCAACAGGACAAAGGATAAACAAGAGAGACATTTCTGAACAAATGGACACAATACACCAAATGGGACCTCACAGACATCTATCGAATATTTTTCACTCAAACCAGCAGAGAATACACTTTATATTCAGCACCCCACAGAACAATCTCCAAAATAGACCATATACTTGGGAGCACAGAAAAAAAAAAAACTCAACAAATATTAAAAAAGATGAATAATCTCATGCATTCTATCAGGACACAATGCAATAAAACTAGATCAACACCAGGATTAAACCCTACAACCTACAAAGAACACATGGGAGACTAAACAACACTCTCCTAATATGAATGGGTCAAGGAAGAAATAAAGAAATAAATAAAAACATTCCTGGAACTGAATGACAATGATACAACAACACAGCAAATCTATTGGACACTTTAAAAGCAGTCATAAGAGGGAGTTTATAGCTCTAAGTGCCTACAATTAAAAAACAGAAAGAGCACAAGTTGAATATCTAACACTGAGCTAAAAATACGTGAGAGACAACACCAAATGAACCCTAAACAAGAGCAACAAGAGAAATAACAAAAATCGAGAGCAGAGATCAAGGAAATAGGAACAAGAAAACCAAACAAAAAAATCAATGAGTCCAAAAGTGGTGCTTTTTGGAAAACAATGAATAGACAAGATCCTATAGCTCCTAGTTAACCAAAAGAAAAGAGGGAACAACTCCAAATCAATAGAATCTTTGATGAAAAGAAGAAATATCACAACAGACAATGAAAATGATCAGAAAATATATGGAATACTGTTAAAAACCTATACTACTTACTAAGTTTGAAAACCTAGAAGAATGATGAAGTACTGAAATACTTGGGAATCACCAAACTCTAACCAAGAAGAGATCGACAGCCTAAATAGACCAATAATACAGAAAGCAAAATCGAAGATGTAATAAGTAGTCTTACCAACCAAAAAATGCCCATGCCCAGAGGGTTTCATGCACGAAATTCTATATACTGGCACAAAAACAGACTCAGTGACAACAGGGAAATAAAACTAAGATTCCAAACCTGAGCTCATACAATTTCAGCCTAACCTATTTTGACAAAGGGGGGCAAGAGCACACAATGAAGGAAAGACAGCATCTTCAGAAGTGGCGGTTGGCAAAACTGGATCCATCACTGTAGAAGGAATGAAATTAAAAACCCCTACCTCTTCACCTGTATAAACAAAAGTCAACTCCATATGGTCAAGACCCAAAAACTCTAGAGGTGATAGAAAAGACTTTCTAAATTAGACAGCAGTTGCACAAGAGATTAAAGATAGACAATTGAACAAACGGGGACTCATTAAACTCCAAGTTTCTATTACAAGAAAAAGAAACATAAAAGGAGTTGAAGAGGAAACCACAGAGTGGGAGAAGAAACCCTCACTGCAGATACATCTGACAAAGCATTAATGTCCAGAGTATATAAAAGTACGCAAAAAACACAGAAGAAAGAAAACAAAATGAATCACTCAAAAGATGGATGAGAATATCTGAATAGAGACTCACAGAGGAGGAATTAGTAATTCAGCGAGAAACATCTTAAGAAGTGTTGCAACATGCTAATAATTAAGGAAATGCAAATTAAAACCACTTTGAGATATCATCTTACTCCAAATAAGACTGGCTAAGAAATAGAAATATGAATGATATCAGAGTGCTGTAGAGTTGTGGGAGGAAAGCGGAACACTCATCTATTTGCTGGTGGGAATTGTAAATTGTAACGGCCACCCGAATGGAAAGCAGTGTGGAGAACACTTAGAATACTCAAAATGAGCCTGCGCATTTGACGCAGTGCAATACCACTCCTGGGTATATCCCACAAGACACACTTACTGCAGAGATCAACCATGCACAGCTATGTTTTATTGCAGCTCTGTTCACAAACAGCAAAAAAGCTGGAACCAGCCCAGGTGCCCCTCAACGTGAACGAGTTGCATAGAAAAATGTGGTATGTATAAACAATGGAATTCTATGCAGCAAGTAAAGAGCAACATCATCGAACTTTGCAGGTAAAAGATTGGAGCTAGAAGACATATGTTAAGTGAAGTAACACAGTCCCAGAAAAACAATTGACAAATGGGTGTCCCTCATAGTGGATTGCTAGTGCAAATTAACAACCCAGATATAAAATTTCTCTGGGAGAGGGATGCATAGTAAAAAGAAACACAGAAAGACTGCATCAGAAACCTGACTAAATGGTGAAATTGGAAGTGGGAAGGGAGGGCGGGAGAGGGACACGGGTGTATATTCGATTAATGCCTATATTAATTGATGTGAGTTTCAACAAGTATCCAGTTTTTTCCAGAACTGTACTACAGGTTACATAGTGTTTAGGACAAATAAAAGTAAGCAGTGATGTATATTTAAAAACTGTGGTTACAGGTCCGCTGAAAAAAGGTTATGCATCTGAGTTAAATGGAGATATAAATCGCTGTTGTCCACATTGTTTAACAATAAAATCTGTATAACAATTAATTTTGGATTGGCACATACAAATGTTCTCTATAATTTCTCTTGGTTGTAACAGTATCACCCTGTGTAGACATTATTCTTTCACCTGTAACAGGATTTTAACCTTTGCTCCCAAGTTAACATGATTACAGTCACCAAAAACAAGCTGGGTATTATTGAGGAAATCTATCCTTGATTTCCACCCTATAGGTATTGTTAATACAACTGTCTTCGGAGACTCATGGTTCCAAAAAAACAAAACCTAAAAAAAAAGGGGGGGGATACAGACAGATATGAAAACCTTTTCATAAAAAACCTTGCAATTCAATCTTAAACTACTTATGGGAAAGATTTTATGTTCCAACAGGTAAATGTCACCAACTTAACTGGCTAGAAAGAAAAGATACAGTTTGCAATGAGTAGGATGTACAGAAGTGCCAAGCAGAGAGGTTGACCGTGTTGCTGGATAGCTTTAAGTGTCAACTTGACACACCTGGGTTGAGGAGGCCTCAATTTGGGAAGTTGGCTCCATTGATGGCCGTGGCCACATCTGTGGAGTTATTGTCTTGATGGTCAAGCAGTGTGGGAGGGCCCAGCCCACAAGGAGTGTGCCACCCTGGCAGGTTGTTGTGTACTGTGTAAGAGGGGTGCTGAGCCGGTGTGGGGTTGGCAACACGCCTTTAATTTCAGCACTTGGAGGCCCCACCCCAAGAGGCAGGCAGATCTTTGTGAGTTAAGGCCACCTGTCTACAGAGTGAGTTCCATTCCAGGACAGCTGGGACTACAGGGAGACCCCGTCTCAAAGACCAAAAAAAAAAAGGCAGGGGGGGGGCTTGGACTGAGCCAAGGGGGAGCAAGCCATGAACAGCATTTCCTCCATGGCCTGTGCTTCAGCTCCTGGCTCTCCAGGTTCCTGCCGCTGAGTTCCTGCCTTGGGTTCCCTAAGCCATGAACTATGACCAGGAGATGTAAGCGGAATAAAACCATCCTCCCCATTGTTTGGTGTCAGTCAGAGTGTTTGTTCGAACAGCAATGGAAGAAAACTACAACAGCAGAAATTGGTACCACAAAGAATGGGGTATTGCTGTGACAGACCTGACCTATGTGTTTTGGGGGAGGATTGTGGGAAATTGTGGAACTTTGGGCTGGGAAGGATCATTGAATTGCCTAAAGATTGTTCTGTGGATGCTTGGACAGTTTTGCTGAAGGAGTTTGTAGTAAGATGGAGGCCTGGCTGTGAAGTTTCTAGTTTCAAAGGGAACCAGAGAATCATCAGGACTGTGAATCTGTGGGGTTTTGGTCAGCTGGGGCCTGAAGAAATCAGCTGTAATGTAACAAAAGACCAGAACCTGAAATGAAAGCTTTGTTGTACTGGAACAATTTATGCTGGTTTGCTGGGGCTGAAAAATCAGCTATAAGCATATGAGAGACCAGCATCACTGTGGTGAAATCTTCTGGGAGAAATTTCTTCAGGGTCATGCACATACAGAAGCTGTATCATAATGGGGCTCTGGAGCCTTCCATCTTAAGCAGAAGCAGGACTTGGTAACATTGTAAGAGTGCTCCTATATGGTTCCGGTTTGAAATTTGAGGGTGTTCACAAGAGCGCCGAGCTTGGCACTGTTGACGAGTGTCAGGAAAAACCATTTGGTGAAGTGCTACCATTGGGTTGCAGTGAAGACCCCAGGAATTGCAGGGGCTCATGGAGAGAAGTGAGGCATTTGCCCGCAGAGAGGTCAGAGAAACCATTGGTGAAGGAGCTGCCTCAGATTCAGTGGCGACCCCAGCTTTTTTGGAATGCCATGTGACCATGGGTACGACCACCAAGAGCATCGGAACAGTTGTGTAATGAGTATTGGCCTGGTCTTGTAGAGATGGCATCTGCTGTGTTGCCATGTACAGCCAGAGTTGGAGAGGGAGAGCTGCCGAAACCCTTTGGAGCCCAGAAGATCGTGAGTGAATCCCAGGTGTCCAGGCCCTTGAGCTTACGTGCTGGACTGGTTTTGTGTGAGTGTGCCTTGATTCTTCCCTGTGAAATAAGACAGAACTTGTTTTGGATTTCTTACAGGCAGCTCACAGTTAAGAGATTTTTAATATGACTGTGAACTTTTAAGCTTGTTGACTTTTAAGGACTGTGGGGCTTTTAAGGTTGTATGACCTGTTTAAGGTTGTGATTAATGTTAACACTACCTTGACTTTGGGATAAGATGAAGCCCAGATGTCCAGCCTTGAGACTACTTTCGCTGGACTTAGGATGTTTTTTGAATGTGCTGATACTTCGCTTTGAAATAAGAACAGTACTTGATTTTTGGGATTTTAGCAGCAGCCCAGAAAAACAGTTAAGAGACTTGTTAGAGACTGTGAGAACTTTTAAGTGTTTTGTTCAAGCAATGGAAGACAAACTACAAAAACCCGTCTAGAAACATTGTAAAGAAGAAAGCCTCGCAGATTGCTACAACATCAAAACCCGCCTGTGGATCCTACTTGTAACAACTATTTATAATGAGTCCTAAGAAAACTTACCTTCTAGTGCTGCAAAGGTTTTAATGTGAGGACTGTTCTTACCTCCCTCCCATAGAACAAGGAGAAATATTGATGATGATGAGGTCGTTCTCCAACTAAATTGGAGACAACTATTATAGAGGTGAATCTCTTATAAAACCAGGTAAACTAGCTGGAGAGATGCCTAGAGTTAAGAACACTTGGGGTTTTGAGTTCCTAGCACCACATGGTGGCCAGAGAACATCTGGAAACTCCATTCCAGGAGAACTCACAGTTCCAGGGTAATCTGACACCCTTTCTACCTTCCGTGGCATTGCACCGGACACAGGTGCAAACTTGCATGCAGACAGTACACTCATAACACATATGGGAATAAAAAAAAATTAAAAAAAAAGGTGTAAACTGCCTTCGTTAATATGACTAATAGACATAGGAAAACTGTGAAAAGAATTTTATTTCTCTATTCAGAACCAAGATAGTAATACAAAGTCTCCTTAAGCATGCAGTTAAGCAAAAATGTTAATACAGGAGCTCTGACTATTAGTAATGGATTATTCTACCAAGGAGAGATGTTGGCCAGGGGATCCAAAGCCCCCACAAAAGGTAAAGCCTCCTTGCTTTCTAAACTGGGATACCTGCAAGAAGAGAGGCGATAAGGCCCTGCGGTCAAAGACCCTGACATAACATGGGAAAGAGTATTGAGACCACACTGCAAGTGTACAATGGTCTCTGGAATACCATAGAGTGTTACCAAGGCCACTAAACCAATAAAGCAAATTAAATGAGTCTCCTTGAGTCAAGCAATACTCCATCATCAGCACCAGCTACTACCTCACCTGCCTGTAAATATTGTGCAGCAGAGGCAGCCATTCCAATGCAATTGGCTGTATATCCCAAATCTAATTGGCTATTAGCTCTCTCTCTGGAGGATAAACCACTGGCTGATGCCACAGCTTACATCTTCTAATGGTTAGGAGATGTATAAGCCACAAGTAAGACCCTGGGTATTAATCACTTTCTGTTGCGTGATAAAGCACCATGACACAGGAACTTATAAAGGAAGAGTTGTTTTGAGGCTTACGATTGGCGGTTTCCAGGGAATTAGAGTCCATATATGGCGAGGCGTGGTGCTGGATCTGGAGCAGCAAAACGAGGGCACATCTCTGCAAAAAGCACAGGAGCAGAGAGAGGGCGACTGTAGACCACGAGGTTGTATAAACTCTTAAAAGTCCTGCCCCCAGGACACACACTTTCTCCAGCAGGCCACACACCCTAGACCTCCCAAAACAGTGCCACAACTTGGGAGACAAATGTCTGAATACTAGAAGCCATATGGGGGACACACATTCAACCACCACATTCCACTCCCTTCGTGCCCCCATAGCTCCGACCAATAAAATGTCAAAATGCATTCTAGTCCAACCTAAAAGGTGGGATCGAATACACATTCCCATTCAAAAGGGGGAATAGAGGCATAGTGAAGGGAAATAACGCAGACCAAAACATGATCGAAACCCACAGGGCAAACACCAATTCCAGTAGCTCCACACACAACTTCTGGGAGCTTGACTTCAAAAGGCTTAAAATGGCTCAGTCACTCTTCCACTTTTCTGGCAACACACATCTCTTTCTAGGTCGGTACCACTCCTGTATGCAGTTCTCCTTTGGCAAATATCTCAAGGTCTGGCACCTTCGAATGTCTTTCTTTGGGCCTCTTGCTGCCAACAGTTCAATTCACAGCTTCATGCAATGGGCCTATCAGGCTACGTCTGCAGGGACACCCCTGTGCTCTGCCTGGCCTTGGCAGCGTCTTCTGAAACCGTGGAGGAAGAATTGTATGACCTCCTTCACTCTTAGCAAGCTTCTGCCTCTAAAGCCAGCACCACGTGAATGAAAACTTGGCCGATTTGGCTGAAGTTTTGGATGGACCCTGCTACTTTAACCACATTTTGCACTTTTTCTCTGCCCATTGTATTCCTTTCAAATTGAGAGGATTAACTGTGTGTGGTCTTCCCTGGATACGATTCTTTGTTTACTTAGTAAATCTCCAGGCCCTTTCCCTTAACCTTTAATCTCCTAATTCAAAAAGGGTGAAAAAAAAACTCTCCTTCACAAGCCTTGGCACCACCTTTAATCTTCCTAGTGCATTATCAGATCCATAAACTGTACGTTCTGCATTTCTCTCTGCCCTCTGCTTTCGCTTCACTGTAGATCTGCACAAATATTCACCATTAAAAGCCCGCCACCATTTCTACATTAGGCTGAATCTCAGTCAACATTGGCTTTTTATTAGCATCAGGCAAGCATTTGGGCTGTTGGGCAAACTGCTGCCAGACCTCTTTATCAAAATATCCCAGTTGTGCCTAATCCTTATTTTTCCCCTGGAACCACATCTTTGCCAGCCATGCTTTCTTTTCCAGCCTCCACATAGAATGGCCATTTTAGCTCTGCTTACAATAGTCAACACGCCTTTCCTAACAAAGTCCAAAGTCTTCCACATTTCTCCAAACACCACAGGGTCAGGTTCTTCACAGCAACAGCCCACTCCTCTGGTACCAATAACGTATTAGTTACTTTCTGTGTGCTGTGATAAAGTCCCATGACCAAGGGAACTTATAAAAGAAGAGTTTATTGAGCTTACGATTGGCAATTTCCAGGGAATAGAGTCCATTGTGGAGGGAGGGCGTGGTGGCTGGATCTGAGCAGCAAAACGGAGGTTCACATCTCCAAAGAGCAAGGAAGCAGAGAGAGGAGCAATGTAGACCACAAAGCTTGTTGAACTAAGCCCTGCCCCCAGGGACACACTTTCCTCCAGCACTGGCCACACACCCCAAGACCTCCAAAAACAGCGCCACCAACTGGGACAAACGTTCTGAATACTAGAGCCTATGGGGGACACCCATTCAAACCACAGCATTCCATCTAGTCAGAAAAGAAAACAAATAATAAACATACAAACAAATCTGTGTCTATACCAAAGTAACTACCATATATCCTACTGTTTAATACCTATATACTAATTGCTTGTGCTTCAGTAGTAGAATCGAAAGGTTATCCTGGACAAACTGTCAGGCCCATGAAAGGAAACAGCCAGAATTGACCAAGATCCAAGACAACAGCTCAGAAAGTAGACTGTTTTTGGCTTCTCATCCACCTGTGACCCTTTCTAAGCCTAGGAACAATCTGTGGAAGAGGGGGCATGGAGAATGTAAGGGCTGAGGATTGGGGTGAATGGTGAAAGTACAGCAATATGATGTCTGGATACTTTCATGATCAACTTGATTGAACATACAAGATCCCCCCCCACGCTGGATGGTGGGATTGGGCTGTGTGGGTTTGGGCACAACTGCCTGCAAAATTGGTTTAACATGAAGGATGCTATAACTCATAAATTAACATTATGCTAAAAAATGAAAATAAATGAAGAAACATGCAGGGACAAGTTATGGCAGAATGCATGATCTGGGGGATGGGTGGAGTGGGGGAAGGGAAAGGGAAATATGCCTGAACTGAATTGAAATGATGTATGAAATACACAAAGCATCAATTAAAAAGGAAAGTGTTCAAACATCACTAATCATTAAGGAAATGCAATTCAAAACCACTTTAAGATTCATTACACTCCAATAAGACTGATCTAGGATCAAGAAAACAAATGATACAAGTGCTGAGGAGGTTGTGGAAAAGGGAACACTCATCACTGCTTGGTGGGAAATGTGAAGCTGTACAGCCACTCTGGAAGCAGTGTGGAAGAACCCTTGGAAGACTCAAAATAAATGAGCTTGCCATTTGACTCTGTCATACCACTCCTAGGATTAGGGCATGTACCCTCAAGACTCACCCCACCGCAGAGATACATGCAAGGCCATGTTTATTTCAGCTCTTTTCACAATAGCAAGGAGCTGGAACCAACCCAAATGCCCCTCAACTGATGAGTGGATAGAGAAAATGTGATACATCTATACAATGGAGTTCTATGCAGCAGTAAAAGATGACATCATGAGCTTTGCTGGAAAATGGCTGGAGCTAGAGGACATCATGCTGAGTGAAGTAACACAGTCCCAGAAAAACCAACGATGGATGGTATCCCTCGTCTGTGGATGCTAGTGCCAATTACCCAGTTGTATTTCCTGTGCATGGCCCCTTGAACTCTTGTCCAAAGTAGTTGGGAGTGATGCATATTGGAAACAACACCACCACCACCAACAACAACAACAACAGAAAGGACTGCATCAAAGAACTTACTGAAGCAGTGAACTTCTGCTCAAAACAGTCAACATCCCCATGGAGAATATTGGGAAAGACTGAGAAGGAGATGAATAGCATGTTTGGCAGAATGCATGAGCTCTGGTGGGGTGGGGGCATGGGTCTAGATATATATAATAAAAAATAAACACGAACACACACACACACACACACATACACACACAAAAGCTTTGTATTTTGCCTGTGGCCCCAGGACTCCTGGCAAGCTGCCCCACCTGAGCTGGGATCCCACCCTTTCTCTTTGACCTGCAAAAGGGCCTCTTTGTGGAGAAAGGCTCGCTTCCAGTCTTGGAAGTCAAAGTCCTTTTCCATCCTCCCTGTCTCCTCTAGCTCTGTCTCTGGATCCAGGATGTATTGTCCTGCCACTCCAGAGCACACTTGATGGGGACAGTCCCTATTTCACCTATTCTAGGGCCCTTCTACATGCTAAGGCAACCACCTAGGCAGTGAGATTTAAAAATTCACAGCTTTCAAACTCTAGAAGCATCTCGGGGAGGAAGAAATGTTTTCTGAAGGTGCAGTCCCCTGCTTCAGGCCAGCTGTTGGAACCAAGATGCCTCAGCCACCCCTTTCTCACAACGTATCTTCCTCCCTCTCATGTAAACATACCAGTATCATCATAATTCAGTTTCGTGTGATAGCAGTCTGGGAAGGTGACTTAGTAAAGAAGTGTGGTTTGAATTTGCATGGGTTCTGTACATGCTGTCAACAATGCTGTTACGTTCACATAGCTGTGGATTGGAAGGAACTTTGCCTCCAGTTACTCAGAGTTTCTTATAGCACTTAAAATGCCCTTCCCCTCCTATGTTTTATAGTGAAAACAACTATGAGGGGAACAAAAGAGGCTGTATAACAAGAGTAAATATGGTAATCTGGGTATTTGCTAGTTCAGGTGCGGGACTTGGGACTTAGGAGTGCCAAATGAGGCCTCTTACAGACTACATTGGACCTGAGCTGAAATGTGGGTAAGAAAGAGCATAGCTCGTATGTCCCAGAATACATAGCCTAAGACAAGCCCAGGAGGAGGATGCAGGGATAGCCCTCCTTTCTTTTAGCAGGAGGTTCACCCTCTCCCTGGGAGCCTGGCCTTCACCCCTACAAGCCACAGGCTGAGGAGAGTCCTCTGTTTGCTGCCAGGTGACTCAGCAGGTGTCCTGAGCTCTGAGTGGAGCCATTGCTCCTGATTCTTCAAAGTGGACCCCAAGGAAGGCGGTGGCCACCGAGCAGGTATGATTGTGCTTTCTTTCTCTTCTTGGGAGGCAAATGCCCCCTGGCTCTGTGAAAAAAGTGTGAAGGAACACAGATGAAGTTCCTGTCCTCATTCTTGGGTTGAAGAAAGCATAAGAGAGTTGCTGACAGGGCTTGATAGCCCTGGTGCCCTCCTCCCTGGCCTGCCTTTGCCACTGAGAAGAATGATCACAGTGGAAATTCGGGTATGCACATGTCACTGTGCATTAGACAAGCAGCCAACCCCTGTGAGACTGGGGCTGGAGCTCTGGACCCGCTGCTTTTGTCTGAGGGAGCCAGAAGCAACTTATCCCCGGATCCCTGGGACTTATTGGGTTAGTTCTGCCACCTCTGGGCCAAGGACAGCAGCAGGATAGTCACGAGACCTCTCAGCCTTGGTGGTGGGCTCTTGGGACTCCACTACCCATGCACAGCAGTCAGCTTTAGACTACTGCTTTTTCTACCTCTTCTTATGAGGGGTTACACCATGCCCCATGTCACAGCCAGTCTTGTGTTCTTGGCTGAAGGAAAGGCCAGAGACACTACCTTAAAGTTTATCCATATCTTCTTTCTTTTTTATCTTTTTGAGACAGTGTCTCCCTGTAGCTCTAGCTAGCATAGAACTCGCTCTGTAGACCAGGCTGGCCTTGAACTCACAAAGATCTGCCTGCCTCTGCCTCCCCGAGTGCTAGGATTAAAGGTGTGCACCACCATGCCTGGCTAATCAAAGGCTTCTTAAAAGACCCCTTTGAAGCCACTGAACCTTCCCTTAGAGAGTCAGGTCGGCACTCTCCATTGTACATATCTGGCTGTTTATCATTGTTTCTGGGAAGGTCAGCGGTCACCACCCGGATGAAAGGTAACTAGATGATCGATACTGAGGATCAATGTTCAATCTCCAATGATAAGACCAGAGTCTAAAGTATTTTGAAAAAGACCTCAAAGGCTATAGTTTAACCAGTAGGTTCATAGGAAGATTATTTTTCTATACATGAAAGTATCTGCTTGAAAGTATTTTAGGTATATAATAAACTTACTCTAAACCCGAGATTGGAAAGTTATGGCTCAGAGGACAAATCTGGCCCAACATCTGCTTTTTTATTATTTTATTTATTTTATTTTCTTTTTTTTAATTTTATTTATTTCTGTATATGTATGAATGTACTGTCTGCATGCAGGTTTGTGCACCCATGTCATGCAATGCTGCGGAGGTCAGAAGAGGGCGTCAGATTCCCCTGGAACTGGAGTTCTCCTGGAATTGGAGTTTCAGATGGTTCTCAGCTGCCATGTGGGTGCTGGGGATTGAACCCGGGTCCTCTGTAAGAGCGTTGGCACTCTTAACGGCTAGGCCATCTCTCCAGCCCCTATAATTTTATTTATTTTTGTATGTGTCTGAATGTACTGTTTGCATGTAGGTTTGTGCACCCGTATCATGCAATGCCTCGGAGGTCAGAAGAGGGCCTCAGATTCCCCTGGTACTGGAGTTCTCCTGGAATTGGAGTTACAGACGGTTCTTAGCCGTCATATGGGTGCTGGGGATCGAACCCGGGTCCTCTGCAAGAGCAGTCAGTGCTCTTAATTGCTAGGCTATCTCTCCAGCCCCACCATCTGCTTTTATAAATAAAGTTTTATTGGAACACAGTCATGCGTTGCATATGTGTGCTTTTGTCTTCTTAACAGCAGAATCAAACAATAGAAATAGTAAAGCCACAAAGCATAACTATCTGACCCTTCACAGAAAACATTTGCCAGCTATTCTAAAAGTAATTAACTTGATGCTAAATTATTGCAAAATAAACATAGTAGACAACCACAAATGCTTTTAGACTATTCTTTAGGCAACTGCTGTTTAAATTATGAAGTAATATATGATTGCATGCTTCTTATAAAATGAAACAGCAACATAAATACAATTAAATTTCCCTTTAGCCATCTTGTGTGCATGTTGTGGTGTGTGTGCATGTCATATGTGCATGTTGGGTGTTCATGTCGTGTGTGCATGTCATGGTGTGCATGTCATGGCATGCATGTCATAGTGTGTGGTGTGCATGTCGTGTGTGCATGTCATGGGGTGTGCATGTGGTGTGTGTCATGCATGTCGCCTGTCCATGTCGTCCATGTCATGGTTCATGTCAGGGGTCCATGTCATGGCAGGTTGCACATGTCATGGGTCCACATTGTGCAGGCACATGTCATGGCGAGTTGTGCGTGTCGTGGGTCCATGTCATGGCACATGTCGTGGGTCCACATGTCGTGCATGTTGTGGCATGCGCATGTCGTGTGTGCATGTCATGGGGTGTGCATGTCGTGATATGGGGTGTGCATGTCGTGATGTGTGGTGTGCATGTCGTGTGTGCATGTCGTGGGGTGTGCATGTCGTGGGGTGTGCATGTTGTGTGTGCATGTGGAGGTCAGAGGGAAACTCCTGGGAGTTAGTTCTTTCCTTCCACCATTTAGATCCCAAAAATGAAATGCAGCTTCAGCTGCTGAGCCATCTCAACAGTTCCTTTGGGGTCATGATTATTTTTCAGTCCCACCAATGAACCTCATGCCTGCTTGCATGCACAAGTGTTTAGAGGAGATTCCAGGAGACAAGCTGCTCAGGTTTTTCATGCAGTCCTCCAAATGCCTGTGTCAGTTTATAATCTGGCCAGCAGAGAAAAATGGTTTACTAACTTTCCTCGCCTCACACACTTGTTTATTCAATCTTTTTCACTTGGATGAGTGAAAATGGCAAGCTACTAGTTTAATATTTCAATTTCCCTGATTATAACTGAACTGACTTTCATTGCTGAGCCAGCTCTCCAGCTGCTCCTTCCTTTCTTGTTTAGCCCGGCTTTGTTTTGTTTGTCTGCTGAGGTGTGAAGTTGTGCAGGCCATGCACTACAATTCCAAGAAGTGTTATCATTCACAAAAATGTAGCACTCTGGCCACACTCTAAAGTTTAATCCACTTTTATTTCATACTGTAAATATGTCTTTCTTGGAACCTTCTCTGTAGGATCGCTGAAGCAGACTGAAGCCATTTTTCTCTAGGGGATTTCAGTACCAACTAGGCCACCATGAGTATAATTTTGTTTTTTTTTTGTCTTTTCGAGACAGGGTCTCCCTGTAGCCCCAGCTGTCCTGGAACTCGCTCTGCAGACCAGGCTGGCCTTGAACTCACAAAGATCCTGCCTCCGCCTCTCAAGTGCTAGGATTAAAGGCATGCGCCACCACGCCCAGCTTGAGTATAAATTTGACCTGCCTCTGTGGCATCCCACAGAGGGCATCACCCTGAGGATACCCCATTTCATGCTGAAGGCCATGATTTGCCCCGTCATGCCTCCCACTATTTCTATTGGTGCAGTAGTGGCACTTTTATCTTGGGGGTTATCAACAGCTGTCTAATTGGACTTAAAGTCCTCTCAATGGGAAGGAGTTTGTATGTGGTACTGCAGACATAGCTAAAACACATAGCTAGAGAAGTCATTGATCGTAGAGAAAAACCTACACCTGTCACATCCCTAGACAAATGTAATTTTTTTTACTTTATCCTAAATAAATATCATCAAAGAAGCTTCATTTCTTTTGCTTTTTTTTTTTTTTTTGGTATTTTTGAGACTGGCCTTGAACTCACAGAGATCCACTTGCCTCTGCCTCCCGAGTGCTAGGATTAAAGGTTAGCACCACCATGCCCGGCCAGATGGACACTCTTAATGAGCTTTGCAACTGGTCAAATACAGAGAATAAGTGTCTGTGAGATGCCCAGCCCCAAATGGCACATCTACAGTGCAACCTCTACACCTAAGCCTCAGGGAACACAGAGGAGCAGGGAGCCAAGAGAATATTGATGCATCTCTCAGCTTCCATTGCCCTTTTAACTGTCATGTTTGTTACAAACTTTTACCTTGGTATGCGTTTTGTTTCTATTATAATTTTTAAAGATTTATATTTTTATTTATGTGTGTTTTCATGTGACTGCATAAGTTCATGTGTACCACATGTGTGTAGGTACCTGGGGAGGCTTGAAGAAGCTTCTAGATCCACTGGACTTGTAGTTACAGTGTTGGACTCAAACTGCCACACTCACAAAAGAAACCAAGGAGGTGCCACAGACTAATACGAAATTTATTTAATTTGTTGGTGCACCAGAACCCAGTTAAGAAAACTGACACATCAAGGCAGCCAATTGTTGATGTGTCAGGGATACAATCCATTCCACACAGGGATGAGCACGACCCCGACTGTCTGTTACAGAGAACTTTTAAAGCCGAAGCCACAAACTAGAAGAATTTGGTGACATCATACATACACAATTGCAAAGCTATAGAAACACAATGCAAGCAGTGGTGACCTTTAAGCTGACTGGTTGTGTTTAGCAGAGTGAAGTCCCTTGGAGAGGAGTGGGCTTCTTAGGGGGTAAGAAGCACTCCTACAGGGCTGGGGAAGTTCATCCTGACCTCAGGTAGCTGTGGGAACTAGGAACTAAGGGTTGGACTGTATTCTTGTGGTTAAGGTAGTCATGGGAACCAGGGTTGCTTCAACTAGAGAGTTGCTCCTGCATGGTTAATCCTTTCCTTTTGATTAACTGTTTCTGACCTGGTCCTAACAACAGGTGGTTGTGAGCTTCCCAATGTGGGTGCTGGGAACTGAATCCATGTTCTCTGCAAGAGCAGCAAATATTCTAACCACTGAGCCATCTTCCCAACCCCATTATTATAATTTTTAAAATTTTAAGCCAGCAGAGGTTGTGCACACCTTTAATCTCAACATTTGAGAGGGAGAGGGAGATGAATCTCTGTAAGTTCATGTCATTGTTCAATGTCTTTGAGTCATGCATGATTGCATTCCACACGCTGTTCTTCCCCTCTTGGCTCAGCTAAAGGACTTGTCTCCTGACTGCAGGCTGACAGTCTCTAGGCTTTGCTCCCACAAGAAGAGGGGAGGGAAAACTGCAGGATATCACCCGTGGAAATGAACAGACTCACACATGCAGAGAGCCAGGGAGAATAGGAACTCCATTTATTTTCTGTCAGTGAGGTCTATATGTTGAAGGCTGCTGTGCTCTGGGCAAGGAAGTGGGGGGCAGGCAGAAGGGAGGGGTGAGCCACCTTGGTTCTAATTGGGGGGCTGCAGAGCTCCAGTTTGTGCAACAGGTGACTAGAGGTGTGATGTTTTGCTCAATGCCTCAAGGGAAGGGGCCTGGAACTTTGTGGAGATAGGACAAAGCAAGAATCTTTGTAATATCTGGAATCTTCCTGCTACAGATAACTCTGAATGCCCACAGAGATATCAGATAACCGGAGATCTTCCGGAATAGGTCTTACAAGTTCTCACATCAAGCCACACAGAAAGTTTCATTCCCACAAGTTCAAAGCCAACCTTGTCTACATAGCAAGTTACAGGCCAGCCAGGACTACATAGTGATCCCCTGTCTCAAAAATCACCCCCCCAATTTTTAAAGTAAATATCTAGACAAAGTAATATCTTTTTTAAAAGATTTATTTTATGTATGAGTGTATTACCTGTGGTATACATGTGTACCATGTGTGGGCAGTGCCTGTGGAAGCCAGAAGAATGAGTCAGATGTCCCAGAACTGGAGTTACAAACAACTGTGAGCCACCATGTGTGTGCTGGGAACCAATCTGGGTCCTCTGGAAGAGCAAGAAGGGCTCTTAACCACTGAGCCATCTCTTTGGGTCCTGTTATTGCAATTTGGGGGTTTCTTTTAGGAGAGGTATTGTTGAGATAGGGTCTCATTATATAGAACAGGCTGGCGTCAATCCAAGGGCTGATATTAAAGGCATGTATATGAGTGTTTGCCTGCATGTATGTCAGTAGACCATGTACATGGTTGGTGCAAGTGGAGACCAGAAGAAGGCATTGGATACCCTGGAGGGTTGTGAGCCCCAACATGGGTGCTGAGAATTGAACCATGGTCCTCTTCAAGAGCAAGAACAGCAAGTGCTCTTAACCTCTGAGCCATCTCTCCAACCCCCATGTGCTGGGTAGCTTTAGTGTCAACTTGAAACACCTGGGTTGAGGGACCCTCAATTGGGGAATTGGCTCCATTGGTCTGGCCTGTGGCCACATCTGTGGAGTATTGTCTTGATGGTCGAGCAGTGTGGAAGGGCCCAGCCCACTATGGGTGGTGCCACCCTGGGCAGGTTGTGGTATATTGTATAAGAAGGTGGGCTGGGCATGAGCCAGGGGAGCAAGCCAGTGAACAGCATTCCTCCATGGCCTGTGCTTCAGCTCCTGCCTCCAGGTTCCTGCCTTGGGCTCCCTAAGTGATGAACTGTGACACCCAGGAGATGTAAGCTAAATAAACCCTTTCCTCCCCAAGTTGGTGTTGGTCAGAGTGTTTTTTCACAGCAATGGAAGACAAACTAGAACAGAAATTGGTACCATGCCTAAAGATTGTTGCTGTGGAGCTTGGAGCAGTTTTTCTGAAGGAGTTGTAGAAGATGGAGGCCTGGCTTGTGAAGTTTCTAGTTTCAAAGGGGGAACAGAGATCATCAGGACTGTAATCTATGGGTTCTGGTCAGCTGGGGTTGAAGAATCAGCTGTAAGTAACAAGAGACCAGAACCTGAAGGGAAATCTTTGTTGTACTGGGACAATTGATGCTGGTTAGCTGGGGCTGAAGAATCAGCTGTAAGTAACAAGAGACCAGCATCATTGTGGTGAAATCTTCTGGGAAGAATTTCTTCAGGGTCAGCACACAGAAGCTATGATCCAGAAGGGGCCTAAGCCTCCATCTCGAGCCAGAAGCAGGATTTGGTAAGGTGTAAGAGTCTCCTATATGGTTCCCGTGTTGATATTTGAGGGAGTCATAGAGAGCAGCCAAGGCTTGGCACTGTGAGAGGTCAGGAAAGACCATTGGTGGAAGTGCACCTCGGTTGCAGTGAAGACCCCAGGATTGCAGGGGTCATGGAGAGAAGCTGAGGCTTTGCACCAGAAGAGGTCAGAAGAGACCTTTGGTGAGGGTGCTGCCTCAGTTTCAGTGGTGACCCCAGCTTTTTGGAAATGCCGGGACCGTGGGATGACCATCAAGAGGAGCGGCAGGTGTGGAATGGAGTCGGCCTGGGCCTGTGAGATGAACTGTGTGTGTCATGGATGGCAGAGTCGGAGGGGGGGAGCTGCCAAAACCCTTTAGAGCCCAGAAGATCGTGAGTGAATCCCAGGTATCCAGCCTTGAGCTCCTTTGCTGGACTTAGGTTTTGTTTGAGTGTGCCTGATTTTTCCCTTTGAAATAAGACAGTACTTGTTTTGGATTTTACAGCAGCCCACAGTTAAGAGACTTTTCATAGACTGAACTTTTAAGTGTTTGGACATTTTAAGGACTGTGGGGCTTTTAAGGTACTGTCTTAGGTTGTGATTAATGTTAAAGTCATACTTTGGGGATAAGAACTGGAAAGGTGGTGGTTTAATAGTGATGTGTTTTGTGTGTCAAGTTGACAGTGGGTCGGTTTTGCTGGATAGCTTTAGTGTCAACTTGACAAACTAGAATACCCCATTATTGAAATTTTAAAAAATGTATTATCTTTATCTTATGTATATAAGTGTATTGCCTACATGTAGGTAAGTGCACCTGTGTGGCGCTGTGCCCACAGAGGTCAGAAGAGGGCATGGGATCCTTTGGAACCCAAGTCACAGACAGTTGTTGGCTGCCATGTGAGTGCTGGGCCTGAACCCAGGACCTCTGCAAAAGCAGCCAGTGCTCTGAACCACAAAACCATCTCTCTAGTCCCCATTACTGAAATTTTTGATGGATAAATTTATTTCTTGGTGAAAGGGTTTCAGTGCAGCGCCCTGCTCATGCTAAGAAAGTACTCCAATACTGAGTTACATCTCCAAACCTTGGTGGATGATTTAAGTGTCTCATAGCTCCATGCCTGCACTCCATCATCACTGCACACCAAGAAGGCTGTCTCCATTCAGACATGGACTTCAGCATTTTCCTTAGTGTTTGTTTTGAACTTTTACACTTAGTGTCCCTTGTCGTGTATTGTGATGAATGTGTGGAGTTAGAATTTGGGAGGATTTTTTTTTTCTCTAAAAACGTTAATGGTGGCCCAGGTGTGGTGACACACAACTTTAATCCCAGCACTTGGGAGCTAGAGGTAGGTAGATTTCTGTGAGATCCAGGCCAGTCTGGTCTACATAGCAAGCTACAGGAAGACCTTGTAGAAAGAAAGAGAAAGAAAGAAAGAAAGAAAGAAAGAAAGAAAGAAAGAAAGAAAGAAAGAAAGAAAGAAAGAAAGTGAGAGAAAGAAAGAAAGAAAGGAAGACTGAGAAAAAGAGGAAAGTATGGCAGAATGCATGATGCATGAGCTCTGGTGGGGTGGGGGCAAGGAAAGGGGAATGAGTCTAAATTTGATTGAGAAATGTATGAAATGCACAAAACTTCAATAAAAAATTGGCTTTAGAAAGAAAGAAAAAAGAAAGAAGAAAGAAAGACTAATGGTTTAGTGCCAATTATTGAATACTGCTTTTCTTTCACTATATATCATTGTTTATTAAATTCTTGTTTTTTTGAGAATTTTATTTCAAAAATTTTTGTTACCAGCAACAGCTACTTTACAATTTTTTTATTTGCTTTTATTTGTTTTTGAATGGTTTGCCTGCATGTACTTAAGTGTACCTGTGCATGCAATGACCATGGAGGCCAGAAGAAGGTGTCAGATACCCTGGATGGTTGGTTTTTATCTGCCATGTGAGTGCTGGGAACCAAACCCAGGACTTCTGCAATAGCAGTCAGTGCTCCTAAATGCTAAGCCATCTCTCCAGCCCCAGCAACAGCTATTTTAAACACTAAAGACTCGCAGTCAGTTTTACAGCAGCATAGTTCCTATCCATTCCTATCATCACTCTTTTTAACAAGTTGTTTTAGTTATTTCAGCCTATTCCCTTCCAAATAAAGATACAAGTATAACCCAAAATTGAAATTCTATTTGAATTGTATCAACTCTACAAATTAAATTGGGTATCCTTACAATCCTAAATCTTATGGTTCTTTTTCCATTTGTCTCCTTCGGAGCTTTGTATTATTCTCTTCTCAAACAGTTAGTTTCTGCTCATGTTTTGTGTGATATGTTGATTATTCATTGATGGCTGGTCTAAGTAGACACTACCAGTTTTTATGTATTTATCGTCTATCATCAATTTACCAGTTTTTAGATTTTAACTGGTTTTCTTGGAGTTTTTAAGCAGTATTAATTTCATTTGTTTTGTAAGCATTTTATCTTGCGTTTGTCTGCTATTTTATTTTGGGAGGCAACTCCTTGACGTTAACAATGCTAGTATAGCAGACATGTCATTTTCTACCTAGTTTTACAGGGGTTAAATCTTAGGTTTCTTTAGAGCATATATTACCAGATTTTGGTAAGATAGACTATCATTATTATAATCCATTTCTGGTTTTTAAAAATTTCTCTAGTTTGTTTTTTAATCAGAAAATATATACAGCACATTGTCAGTTTCTTACCATCAAATTCTGAAGGGTAACTAAGGACAATGGCAATACCCTGAAATATTGATCAATAACTCCACAAGAAGCAGTCCATTCATGGCACTGAGATTTTAATTTGATAGCCTGTGGTGTCTGGGAGAAGCATTATTCTGTTATAGGGTGATTTTATTTAAACTCTTGAGGTTATTACATTCTCTCCTCTCTCTCTCTCTCTCTCTCTCTCTATCTCTCTATACTTATATATATATATATATATATATATACTATATATATATATATTATTATATATTCAGGAAGTCCAATAGTAGGTTTCTATGTGACTTTTTCCAGAGGTCTTTAGTGTTAGGTATCCCTCTCCATACTCTCTCCTCTACTCTGCCCTCTCATCCTCCACCCCACTTGATCCTTGATCCATTATTCTCGATTCATACCACCAGTATTCTATCCTTCACTCCATATCCCTTTATTAGTTTCTTGACTTCTGTGGGTATTCCAGTTTAAACACACATTTCTAAAGCTAGCATCTGTATATGAAAGAAGACATGCAATGTTTGTCTTTCTTTTTTATTTTATTTATTTTATTATGTGTATGAATGTACTGTCTGCATGTAGGTCTGTGCACCTGTGTCACGCAATGCTGCGGAGGTCAGAAGAGGGCATCGGATTCCCCTGGAACTGGAGTTAAAGACGGTTCTCAACTGCCATGTGGGTGCTGAGGATCGAACCTGGGTCCTCTGCAAGAGCAGTCGGCGCTCTTAACCACTAGGCCATCTCTCCAGCCCCGCAATGTTTGTCTTTCTGAGTGTGGGTTACATCACTCGGCATGATAATTTGCAGCTTTGTCCATTTACCTGAAGAATCCATAATATTATTTTTCTTAACAGCTGACTAATATTCCATTGTGTGTATGTACCATATTTTCATTATCCATCTGTTAGATGATGGACATCTAGATTGTTTCCATTTCCTGGTTATTTTGAATAGAATAGCAAAGAACACAGATGAGCAAGTATGTATCTTAGTAACAAATTTGAGTCCTTTTTATATATGCTCAAGAATGTTACAGCTGGATCACATGACAGATCTATCTCCAGCTTCCTGTGGTTCCTCCGCAATGATTTCCATGGTGGCTGCACTGTTTTTCACTCCCACCAACAATGAATTAAGTGTTCCCTCTTCTTCACATCCATGCCAGCATTTGTCATCAGATTTCAATCTTGGACATTCTGATTGGTAAGCTGAAGTTTCAAAGTTGTTTTAATTTGCATTTCCCTGATGGCTAAAGATGTTGAACTTAAAAAAAAATATTTCTCAGCCATTTGTATTTCTTCTTTTGAGAATTATCTGTTTAATTCCATGCCTCAATTTTTTTTAATTTTTTTTTATTAATTTTATTTATTTTTTGTATGTGTATGAATGTACTGTCTGCATGAAAGTCTGTGCACCCGTGTCGTGCAACGCCGCGGAGGTCAGAAGATGGTCTCGGATTCCCCTGGAACTGGAGTTCTCCTGGAATTGGAGCCTCAGACAGTTCTCAGCCGCCATGTGGGTGCTGGGGATTGAACTCGCATCCTCTGTAAGAGCGGTCAGCGCTCTTAACCGCTAGGCCATCTCTCCAGCCCCCATGCCTCAATTTTTAATTGAGTTGTTTGTATCTTGATGTTTAATTTTTTGAGTGCTTTGCATTCTCTGGACACTAACATTGTGTCAAATGTATAGCTGGTAAAGATTTTTTTCCCATCCTGTAGGTTTACACTTTACTCAAACAATCGTGTCCTTTGCTGAACAGAAGCTTTTTAGCTTCATGAGGTCCCATTTATCAATTGTTGGTCTTAATGCCTACACAAAGAACTTTCTTGTTCAGAAAGAACTTTCTATGTCTAAAGTTCTACTTTCTCTTCAAACAGATTCATAGGCCTTTTGTGGAGGTCCCTAATCCATTTGGAGTTGAGTTTTGTACAGAATGAGAGATGAGGATCTAGTTTTATGCTTCAACTATTAACTATTCAGTTTGTACCATTTGTTGAAGATGCTGCCTTTTTCTTCAATGTGTATTTTTGGCCTCTTTGAAAAAAATCAGGTGGCCGTAAGAATGTGGGCTTATGTGTGGGTTTTCAATTTTATTCCATTGATGTTTGTCTTTTTTTCTGCCTGTACCATGCTGTTTTTGTTACTGTAGCTCTGTTGTATAACTTGAGATCAGGGATGGTGATATCTCCTGTAGTATTTTTATTATTCAGAATTGGTTTGGCTATCCTGAATGTTTTATGTTTCCATATGAAATTAAATATTTTTTTCCAATTTCTGTGAAGAATTATTTTGGAAATTTAATGGGAATTGCATCAACTATGTAGGTTATTTTTGATAGGATGGTCATTTTCATATTAAGGCTACCAATCCCTGGGCATGAGAAGTCTTTCCATCTTCTGGTATCTTCTTCAATTTCTTTCCTCCTTGTCTTAAAGTTTTCATTGTGCAAGTCTTTTTTATTATATTTTTTCTTTTCACAGAAAAACAGAAACAATACAAAATAACAACGAAATAAAGCAACAAGAAAAAAAGGAGGGGAGGAATTTCCATTTCTTATTCTGGTGAAATAATGAATAAATCTGCAGAGCTTGGTATATACTTCTCTTTTTTCATTCTCTTTCTTTTCTTTCTACTTTTCCTGCTCTTTCAGGTCTACCATAAGGATATGTGTTTACTGGCTGGTCCAGAAAGACTTAAGTTCTCAGCTGAGAAAAAGTCTGGTTAATTTGGGGTGATCTCATCCCTAAACTGCCTAATCAATTTCTAGCTCATGTTTAGTTATGCTACCCTCTGAAAAGAGTCACCCCAATCACCAGAAGGGAATCTGGGCACTGACCCCTCTGACTTCTTCCATGCTGAAAAGGGATGTTGGGTGTGGCAACTGGGGTATCCCCTATTCAGAGAATCAATCTAAAAGACCCCCAAGCATAAATATAGAGGGGAAAGAAATCCTTGACTGGTGCCCGTGAAATTAAAATGAAGGCAGGAGTAGTTAGGTACATGATCTAGGCAGGGAACCATGAGAAGTAAGAACAGGGTAAATTCAAATGTCCAACTTAAAAGCCCATTAGAATTTCTTGACCAGGGGTTTCAAAGCATCCATTTATTAGGTTTCTCCTTCTGTTCATTTGGCCATGATTCCTGGACTCAGGATTTGCTTTTCAGGTGTTATAATAGTTAGGATATGAGTTTCCACTTAAATAGTTGCTAGAAATAATGAGGAAATTTTATTATTGAGCATTAATTAACAATAGTGGACTTGTCCTTTGGCTGAAGGTGACTCTATTCTGTTAATCAAGGCCAAGATCTGAGGTTTTTATGCCTGTTTAACATTATTTCATATAACTTTATACCCAATATGTGAATGGACAGTTTTTCAGGATTTAAATAAACGTATCGACTATTTATCTTTTTGTTATGCTTTCTTTTGGGGTGCTTAAATCCACACAATTGGCCCAGATTAACCAAACTCTGTTTTCTCAAGGGCATTTGAAGTTCTGGTCTTCAGGGGTCACTCAGGTTTTCAGGGTGATGGGGCGGCCATTCTTTGCCAGTTCCATCTACCAAGGACAAGATCAGGTCTTTCTGGACCAGGCTTCCCTTTGGAGCTTGAGGTGGCTATTCTCTACATTTAGCTTCCTCTTTATAGACTGGACACTGTCTAGGGTTCTGTTGGTGGATCTCCAAGATCTCCCTGCACAGGAAGCCTGGTGACTCACAGTTGCAGAACATTTTTAAGAGATGCCCCCATACAAAATCCCCTGGGTCCAATTGACCTCAGAGGGAAAGGAACAAAATTGTCCCTTAAATCCCTTTGCTGAGTTGGTATGGGCCTTAGATATGGACATTAAGCATCCAAAAAAGATGTTACACCAATCTGGTACTTTTAATTACTGTATCATATTTAGAAAAAAACTTCAAGAAAAGCCTAAGAAGTTTTGCATAAACAATGACTGGAGGAAATTTTACACCATAGGATAAGCAGGGAAAGCCAATAAGAGAAATTTAAACAATTTTAGGCACATCTTAAATATAAACAATTTACTACAAATGTAAGTATTCTCTTTTACTTTCCCAAACCCCATATCCTGGCTTGTAGTTTTCCAATAACAGGGAACATACCTGTTGACCAGAACTAAGCTGAAAAAATTTACCAAGTCCGTCCAAACTGTCTCCTTCTGGGTTGCATGCCACTAGTTCAGGGAAGTAATCCTAGCTTTTCTTGAGTCACGTTATCTTGAAAAGGGCAGAACAGATATCAAAAGTAACACTTGCATAATGGACAGAGACCAAAAAATATCTTTCAGCAGTCAAAGGTAACTCACTATTTCTCTATGCCCCTTTAATCTGAATCTACAACTGGAACTCCAGTACAAGCCAGGAATGGACTGAAAGCCAACCACAACCCTGTGTGGTTATAATCCCATTTAGACCATTCATAAACTGGCTTTAAAGTTTATACCATTCCACTCTAGAAACATTTAACCACTTCAATCCAGTACAAGTATCTTATTTTCTACTAAACTTTGCAGTATTTATGCCCATCCAGCCCTCAAACACATCACCACAAAATAAAAGCCTTAAAGTGACCTTACAAGTCCCAGGGCCGGCTCCGGCCAACCAAATCTATCCAGATATTCAGAATTGCACCACATAGGCCTGCCAAAAAGCCTGTCTATCTGCCCCAAAGATATTCCACCTAGTGATCAAATATTCCACACACAAAACACACCCAAAGGCCTTGAATTCTATTTTATCCAGTATTAGCATAGTGACTCCTCCTCCTTTCTTAGTGCCAATTACTTGTATTGTTTTTTACCCTCCTTGGGATACTATTTATCTTTAAAAGTGGAGTAAGTTTCTTAGAGACAAGAAAAAAAATGGGTCTTTTCATTCTACTAGTCTATGTCTCTTAATTGGAGAATTCATTCCATTGATATTTAAAAATGTTGAGAGAATTAAATTGTTTCTAAACATTTTGATTTCTAGTACAGTCTTACCCTAGGTTTTTCTTTTCTTTTCTTTTTGGTCTTTTCAAGACAGGGCCTCCCTGTAGCCCCAGCTGTTCTGGAACTCACTCTGTAGACCAGGCTGGCCTTGAACGCACAAAGATCCGCCTGCCTCTGCCTCCCAAGTGCTAGGATTAAAGGTGTGCACCACGCCCTGCTAGGTTTTTATTTCTATAGTGGTAGTACCATTTGTTTTCTAGAGTTGATTGGTTATAGTCATCCCTGCCCTCTGCTCTTTATATTGCTTGAATTATTCTCCCCAGGTCTGGCTTATTGGAGAGGAATTCTTTCAACTTATTTATATCATGGAACATTTTCCTTTCTCCTTCAATTGTAATACACATTTTTGCTTGATAAAATACTCTGGGTTGGCATCTGTAGTCCTTTAGAACTGGGAATATTTTAGACCAGGCTCTTCTGGCTTTTATCATCTGCACTGAGAAATCAGCTGTAATTCTGATAGGTTTTCCCTTGTAGGTAACTTGTTTTGCTTGTATCCTTTCTTTGCTTTGAACATCTAGCGTTTTTACTATCATATGGGGCAGAGAATTTCTTTTCTGGTTCTGTCTGCTTGGAGTTCTATATGCTTCTAATACTTTTATAGGTATTTCTTGGTTTCACTTGGGAAATTTTTCTTTTAAAATTTTGTTGAAGACTTGGGCCATATTGTTACCCTGTGAATTTTCTTCCTCATCTATCCCTATAATTCATAGGTTTAGTCTTTTCATAGTATCCCACAGTTCCTGGTTATTCCATTCTTGTGGGTTTTCTTTTTTTCATAATCTTTACTTGATTTATCCAATTCTTTCATATTTTCTTCCAATCTTGATATTCTATTTTTTACTTCATCCATTCTATTATTAAGAGTTTCTCCCATCTTTTCCAAGTTGTTTGTGGAATGTTACATTTCTTTTCTCATTTCACCTTGAATTTTCTTCAGTGTCTCTATCTTTTGTAATTTCATTCTGCGATTTATTGTTGTCCTCTTTCAATTCATCTCTGTCTTCTTTTAGATCCCAGACTTCCTTGTTTATAAGCTCCTTAAATTCCCTCAACTCCTTAATTTCTCTAATCATATTCAAAATTGTTCTTTTGAGATCTGTACCCTGAGTTATATCCAACAGGTCTTCATTAGAGGGTACTTGAATCGAGGTATTAGTGTTTGGTGGAGATCCACCCGAGTCTTTCTTTCGTTGAGCTTTGGGCATTTGGGTAGCTTCTGTTGGGAATGGTTCCAATGTGAAGCTTAGGTGTTTATTGAGCTGACACTGATGGTGGTTATATTCTTCAGGTGTTTGTTGACTTCCTAATTGATGTACAGGTGTGGATTCTTTAGACTCCAAAATATCAACTCTATCCTAACACTGCATAGACCAACACCCCTTACCCAAACAGCAAACGGTTTGCCCAATGGACTAAGCCATGCAACACCCAAGCTGGCCCAAATCCCCCAGGCCTGCAAAACCCACACCCCCCCTAGGGCCCCAGGTACTCCTGATCCTGCGAGCTGGTAGGTTCCAACACTTCCACTGCAATGCAGCCAGAGTCCCCCATATCCAAGTGAGGTAAACCCCAATCATCCACGGGGTGAGATGTAATCATAGAACCACCCTTAATCTACCCACCCATCCTCCAGGGCCAGGCGCCAAGGTCTGTACCTGGGTTCAGTAGGAGAAAGGCTCAGCCAACACGAGGCTTTCCCTCTTGTCTCCTGATGCCCTTGGATGATGTCTGTAGCACCAAAATGTAGTCACTAAGGATCCAAATGCTTCCCAATGTTCTTGGGAAGAGTCCCACTCCTAAGTCCTGCTCCCTAACTTTGTCCTTAGCTGCTCAGAATGCACCTGCACCTCAGGAGCCACCATCTTGGAAAAGCCTATGAGCAAGTCTTTCACTTCCTTGATTAGATTTATTTCAAGAATAGGATTGTTGTGAAAAGGATTGTCTCCCTAATTTGTTTCCTGGTATGTTTGTTGTCAGTATATAGAAAGGCTGCTGATTTTTGTGTGTTGATTTTGCATGCTCCTACTTAGCTGAATATATTTATCAGCTCTTGGTGTTTTGTGGCACAGTATTTGCTACCTTTATGTGTTGAATAATATCATCTGTGAATAAGGATATTTTAGCTTCTTTCCGATCCATATTCCCTTTATGTTTTTCACTTCTCTTCTTGCTCCAGCTAAGACTTCAAGCACTATATTGAACAGGAATGAAGACAGTAGACATCATTACCTTGCCCTGATTTTAGTGGAAATGCTTTGAGCTTTACTCTATTTAATCTGATGTTGACTGTGAACTTGATGTATATTGCCTTTATTATGTTGAGCTATGTCCACTGTATCCCTAGATTCTCTCGTACTTTCATCATTTAAAGGGATGTTGGATTTTGTCAAAGGCCCTTTCTGCATCTAAGAGTGGCTTCTCTCCCTGAGTCTGTTTATGTAGTATATTATCTCTGGAATGAAGCAGGTTTGATTGCTGTAGATGATCTTTTTGACATGTTTTTAAATTATGTTTAAAAGGTTTTGTTTTGCTTTTGTTGTTGTTGTTGTTGTTTGTTTGTTTGAGACAAGATCTTCTTGAAAGCCCCAGCTGGCCTTGAACTTGCTTTGTAGACCAGGCTGGCCTTGAACTCATGGAGATCCACCTGGTTCTGCCTCTCAAGTGCTGGGACTAAAGGCGTAGATCAACAAGCCTGGTTCTGATTTGCAAGTATTTTATTGAGAAGTTTCACATGTTCATAAGCAAAATTGGCCTATAATTTCTTTTTTGTTGAGTCATTGTCAGCTTTTAGTATCAGAGTAATACTGCTTCATAGAAAGTCTGGAAGTGTTTTTTTTTTCTATTTTATGGAATAATTTTTGGTGTAATGGTGTTAGTTCATCTTTGAAGGTCTGGTAGAATGTTGTGTTGAATCCATCTGGTCCTGGGTTTTTTTTAGTTGGGATATTTTTTCTAATATTTTATTTATTTTTATTTTATGTGTATGAGTGTAGTGCCTACATGTAAGTGCACCCATGTAGTGAAATGCCTGCAGAGGTGAGAAGAGGGTGTCGGATTCCCCTGGAACTGAAGTTGTGTATGGTTGTTAGCCACCATGTGGGTACTAGAAATCAAACCCAGTCCTCTGCAAGAGCAACCAGTGCTCTTAACTGTGGAGCCATCTCTCCACCCCCCAAGTTGGGATATTTTAAATTACTGCTTCTCATTGGTAGTTTTGGGGTCTGTTTAAATTACTGATGTCATCTTGATTTAACTTTGATAGGTCACAGATGTCTAGATATTCATGTATTTTTATGGATTTTCCAATTTAGAAGAATATAGATTTTTAAAACACATTTATTTTATGAGTGTATTACCTGCATGTAGGTAAGTGCACCCATGTAATGCAATACCCCTGAAGGTCAGATGACTGGAGTTAGCTACCATGTGGGTGCTGGGAATTGAACCAGGGTCCTCTGTAAGAGCAGCCAGTGCTCTTAACTGCTGAGCCATCCTCTCCAGTCCTGGAATATAGATTTTTAAAGTATGTCCTTATGATTCTCTGAATTCCCTCAGTGTCTGTCATAAGGTCTCCCTTTTCATCTCTAAATTTATTAATTTGGGTCTTCTCACTTTCTTAATTTGGCTAAACATTTGTCAAACTTAATCTTTTCAAAGAACCAGTTCTCCACTTATTCATTCTTTGTAATTTTTTTATTTAATTAATTTCAGCACTGATTTTGATTACCTCTTCCCATCTAATCTTTTTGGGTGTTGCTTGTTCTTATTTTTCCAAGGCCTTCAGGTGTATCATTAAGTTATTAATTTTGAGTTAAATTATTAATCTCTTAACTTTATGTAGGCATTTAGCACTATAAACTTTCTTCTTAAGACTGCCTTCATTGTGCCCCATAGATTTCTGTATGTTGTGACTTCATTTTCATTCAATTTGAGAATTGTTTAAATTTCCTTAATGTATTATTTAGTTTCCATTGAGTTTTTTCCATGCAGTTTCTCTTTGTTTGGATTTTTGTTTTTGTTGGCCTGGAACTTGCTATGTAGACCAGGCTGGCCTCTATCTCACAAACATTTCCCTATGGAATGCTGGGACCAAAGTGTGTGCTACCATGCCCAGCAGCTTTCTGTAGTTTCTACTGCTGTTTATATCCAGCTTTTTTCCATTGTGGTCAGATAGAATGCAGGATGTTATTTCAATTGTTGCATATTTATTGAGACTTGTTTTGTATCCTAATATGTGGTTGACTTTGGAAAAAGTTTGATGGAGTGCTGTGAAGCAGGTGTATTCTTTAATGTGGAAGATTCTGTAGATGTCTGTTAGATCCATTTGATTTATTATATTATTTAATTCCAGTGTTTTCCTGTTGAGTTTTGTGTAGGTGACCTTTGGTGGGAGGAGAAGATTGATGTTACCCATTATCACTGTGTTAGAGTTATACTGTAGGTTTTAGATTTAATAGTACTTTTTTTTTGGTCTTTTTGAGACAGGGTCTCACTGTAGCCTCAGCTGTCCTGGAATTCGCTCTGTAGACCAGGCTGGCCTTGAACTCACAAAGATCCACCTGCCTCTGTCTCCCAAGTGCTAGGATTAAAGGCATGTGCCACCATGCCCGGCAAATCTAATAGTATTTCTTTTATGAAATTTGGTGCAACTGTATTTGGTGCATATATATTTATAGTTACAATATCCTCTTGGTAGATATTTCCTTTAATAAGTATGAAGTGTCCCTCCTCACCTCTCCTGATTAATTTTGATTGGAAGTCTATTTTGTCAGATATTAGTATAGCTATGTCTGCTTGATTCTTAGTTCTATTTGCTTGAAATACCTTTTTATCCTTTTATTGTAAGGTAGTGTATCTTTGATGGTGAGATGTGGTTCTGGGAATCAGCAAAAAGATGGGTCCCATTTTCTGATCCAATTTGTTAATCTGTCAGTATTGGGAAATTAAAATTGTTAATATTACAAGTTATTTTTGAACAATATGTATTAATTCCTATCATGTTTTTTATGTTGTTTTCTTTTTTATAAATTTTATTTATTTTTAAAATTTTATTTAGTATTATTTTATGTGTATGAATGTACTGTCTGCATGTAGGTTGGTGGACCCATGTTGTGCAATTCTGCAGAGGTCAAAGAGGGTATCAGATCCCCTGGAACTGGAGTTACAGATAGTTGTTAGCCGCCATGTGGATGCTAGGAACTGAAACCAGGTCCCCAGCCAGTGCTCCTAACTGCTGAGCCAGCTCTCCATTTATTGAGCACTTGCTGTTTGAATAGGCACCATTGCAAATGCATTGCGTAGGCCACCCAGTTACCTCAGTGGAGTCTTTTTTTATATTTTTTATTTATTTTTAAAATTTTATTTAGTATTATTTTATGTGTATGAATGTACTGTCTGCATGTAGGTTGGTGGACCCATGTTGTACAATTCTGCAGAGGTCAAAGAGGGTATTGGATTCCCCAGGAACTGGAGTTAAAGACAGTTCTTAGCCACCACGTGGGTGCTGGGAATTGAACCCAGGTCCTCTGCAAGAGCAATTGGTGCTCTTAACTGCTGAGCCATCTCTCCAGCCCCTACGATGTTTTCTTAGATCTCTTCTGATTAATTATTCTGGAATATTTTATTCTCTGTGACCTCTTGGATGTGTTTATCCTTCTCTTTAGACCCACGTATCCTCTCAGTATCCTCTGTAGAGCCATCTTAGTAATCATAAATTCCTTTCATCTGTTTTTATTGTGGAAATTTTCCCTTCCTCCTTCAATTACAACTGATAGTTTTACTGGGTATAGTAGACTGAGGTAACAGCTGTGGTCTTTCAGAACTTGTGATATATCAATCAAAGCCCTTCTGGATTTCAAAATCTCCACTGAAAAATCCACTCTCATTTTGATTGCCTTTTTATGTGGCTTAGCCTTTCTCTCTTGCAGCTTTCAGTACTCTTTCTTTGTTCTAGGTATCTAGTGTTTGGCTGCTAAAATGACATGGGAGTTTCTTTCCTAGCTCAGTCTATTGGTGTCTCTAGGTGCCACATACACCTTGATAGACATCTCTTCCCTTTGATTTGGGAAGTTTTCTTTGATGATTTTGAAAATATTTTCTGTACCTTTGACTGGGTTTCTTCTCCTTCTTCTAGACCCATGATTCATAGATTTGGTTTTTCTTGTAGTGTCCCAGAGTTCCTGCATGTTCAGCTCATTGGGCTTTTAAGATTTAACATTTTCTTTGATTGAATGATCTCTACCTTGTCTCCAAGCCTTGATATTCTCTCTTCCACTTGATTCACTCTATTGGTGAAGCTTTCCATTGAGCTTTTTATTTGATTTACTGAAATTTTCATTGCATGTTTTATTTCAGTTTGTCTTTTTTTCAGAAATTCTTTTTAAATTCTATTGTCATATTGAATTGTTTTACTTATTTCACTCAACTGTTTTTGTTTTGCAATCTTCATTTGATATTAACTCATATTCTCTTTGAACTCCTTTAATATAGTTTTGTTTTGTTTTGAGACAAGGGCTCCCTGTAGCCCCAACTGGCCTGTAACTCACTATGTAGACCAGGCTGGCCTTAATCTCATGAATATTCTCCTGCCTTTGACCCCTAAATTCTGAGATTAAAGGCATGCACCACCGGGCATGGTGGTGCACGCCTTTAATCCCAGCACTTGGGAAGCAGAGGCAGGCAGATCTCTGTGAGTTCAAGAAGAAAAAAAAAAAGGTGTGCACCATCACTCCCAGATCCTTTAATATATTTATAATTGCTATTTTAAAATCATTGTCCTTGTATCATCTATATTAGTTATTTAGGAAACATCCACTATAGGAGTACTACTTTGAGGAGACTAATTGTCTTGGTTACTAATATTGTTTGTGTTTTTACAATGGAACCTAATTATCTGGAGTTCTTTCATGGTAATGTTTCTTGGCATGGGATATCTCTTCCATTATTGTTGAGTGGCCCTTTGGATCTTGGTTTGGTGTTACCCCAACTTGTCAGCTGAAACATTGAATTTCAGTAGCTGTTAGTTACTATTTTGGCATCAACTCCATTTCTTGTTATTTACAACAAAGTCTGCCCCTAAGCATTAATGCCCTAGCCATTTTCCAAAACCAGTTTCATGTATCTTTTTGTGAGCAGATTAAATACATGTATACTTAGCTATCTATATTTGTTATATCTAACATCTTTTAAAATGTTATGTAGATTTTGAATTTCTTTTTTTTTTATTTTTTTATTTTTATTGATGCTTCGTGTATTTCATACATCATTTTCCAATTCAGTTCAGGCATATATCCCCTTCCCTTCCCCCCCACCCCACCCCTACCCATCCCAGATCATGCATTCTGCCGTAACTTTTCTGCATCTTTCTCTGTTTTTTTGTTTTGTTTTGTTTTTTTTAACAATAAGTGATAACTTATGACTACAAGCATACTTCATGTAAAACCAATTTGCGAGCAGTTGTGCCCAAACCCACACAGCTCATGGGTCCCACCATCCAGCAGGGGGGCTTGTATGCTCAATCAAAGTTGATCAAATTAGTGTCCGTCTATATTGTATTTCACCATTCACCCAATCACAGCCCTTACATTCTACCGCGCCCCTCTTCTGCAGATTGTTCCTAGGCTTAGAAAAGGGCACAGGTGGATGAGAAGCAAAACAGTCTACTTTCTCTGGAGTTGTTTGTCTTGGTATCTAGTCAATTCTGGCTGTTTTCTTTCATGGGCTGCCAGCTTGTCTAGGCATAACCTTTCGATCCTACTAATGAAGCACATGCAATTAGATATATGGGTATTTAAACAGTATAATATATAGCCTTTTGATCCTATAATGAACACAAGCATGCAATTGATATATAGGATTTAAACAGTCCTAGTTGTTATGGTAGGTTACTTTGGTATAGACACAGATGTTTGGATGGTATGTTAATCCATGAATTACATTTTCTTCTGTTAAGTATGACAGGGTCTTCGTGTGGTTTATAACATCTCCTAACCATTAGAGGATGTAAGCTTGTGGCATCAGCCATGGGTTATCCCTCCAAGGAGAGAGCTAATAGCCAATTATATTTGGGATATACAGACATGTGGCTGCCACTGCTGCACAGTATTTCCAGGCAGATGGAAGGACTAACCTGAGCAAAGCCCCTGGGAGTTCTCTCCTGTTGGTCTTTGATACATATACTGGATGCTCAGATGAAAGGTTTGTGGGGCTATCTCCATCACAGTGTTAGGTGTCCACTTCTTTATGGGGTGCAGATCAGGAAACTACACCCTTTTCTATTGGACTGTGGTGCCCAATAAGTTTTTGGGTCTGGTTTCCTTGATATTATTTAAATATGTCAATAATAATAATAGTAATAATAATAATAATGAATAGATCCAGAATAAAAGACTGCCCCTGCAGTCTCAAGTCACTCCAATAAATTTATAACATGGCACCCTTTCTACACCTAGAAATAAGTTATGAATCAGGCTGCACTGTGTGGGTGGTGCAGAATTGCCCTCCATCCTCAAGATGGAATCAAAAGCTGTTTGAATAGAATCTCCCAGAGCAAGGCACAATCTGAAAAACTAATTTTATACAGTACGAATACTTTAGAGCAGGGCACAGCCTGGTCTCAACACATGATCTTTGTAGAGAATTCAAGGCTAGCCAGAGCTACATAGTAAGACTGTCTCAAAAATAACAAACATACAAATAAATAAATAAATAAATAGGAAGAGGAGGGGGAAAATGGGAGAGAAACTTGCAAATAAACTTTTTTTTTGTCTTTTTGAGACAGGGTCTCCCTTTAGTCCCAGCTGGCCTAGAGCTCAACATGTAGACCAGGCTGGCCTTGAACTCACAGAGATCCGCCTGCCTCTGCCTCCCGAGTGCTGGCAAATAAACTTCTAACCCTTTGGAGTTATAGTTTTAGAGTAAAAGAATTGAGAGTGAAGCATTGGCTAAGAAGGGATGAATGGGGGACTCTGAGAATTTGGTTGCTGTTTCTCTGCTCTCCTTTGTGAGTCTCTTCAGTTGGTGCACATGCATTGCTGGTGTAGTCCCTCGTATCTCCAGGTCCTGATCTGTGGAGACTGGTTCTCCAGCTGGTCTTGAAGATGTCCCGTAAATATAGAGTGCCGAAATGCCAGTCATTCCATTTTGTCATCTAAAAAACTTAACTTGTGCCGGGTGTGGTGGCGCATTCCTTTAATCCTAGCACTTGGGAGGCAGAGGCAGGCAGATCTCTGTGAGTTCAAGGCCAGCCTGGTCTACAGAGTGAGGTTCCAGGCCAGCTGGGACTACAGGGAGACCCTGTCTCAAAAAGACCAACCCCCCCCCAAACAAAACAAAACAAAACAAAACAAAACAAAACAAAAACCTTAACTTGTTATGCAGCCATCAAGGCCAGCTGCGGTCTGCTCTCTGCTGCCTCTGGCTTATCTCTTATCCGTCATGCCTTCCCTGCCTTCCCACCTGCCTGACTCTCCTCCCTGTGACAAATGAGTCAAGTCTTGCCTTTGTCTAGTTCTATTTCTAACATTTCTGTCATGTAGAACACTAAAGCTCTTGTGGGCATCTATCTAGCATTGGCTCTAGCTAGCTGAGTGCTAGAGTGCTCTGTCACTTGTGCTGTTGAATGAACAAGTAAAGGTAGGCAAATCACTGGGCTCAATCCCCAGCATTGCAAAAGACAATTTAAAAACTGATCTTTTCTGGTTTTGTTGTTGTTATTTTGACAGGGACTTATATAGCCCAGGCTTACTTTGAACTCAGTCCTGATCTTCTTATCTCCACTTCTCAAGTGCTGGGATTACAAACATGCACCACCATGCCTAGTTTTATCTATAAAACAGTATTTTATTTTAAATTTTAATTGAAATATTTTTATCTTGCCTCTGTGCATGGGTACACATGCCATAGTATATGTGGAAGTCAAAGGACAACTAGGGAACTCACTTCTTTCCTGCCACCATGTGAGTCCTAGGGATGGAACTCAGGACATCAGGCTTGGTGGTGAGCGCCTTTATCTGCTGAGCCATCTCTCTGGCTCTAAAACAGTACTTTAAGTACCAACATTCATCTGCCTCTGACTAACCCAAGGCCCTGGCACCGAGTTCACAAAGGCAGCTTGCTCTGGGCCAGGAGAGATAGTGTGTGGGATCCCCAAGTGAATCTGGTAAGAGCTTTCTGAGCCCCCGACTTGTGAATGTGTATTTGTAGTAAGCATTGGTCCCTCTTCTGTTGCCTGCAGGGTCACAACCTTGCTAGCAGCAGTATACTAATTTGCTACAACTTTCAGCTAAGATGGGAATGAACTGACTGGCCAGAATGGCACTGCTGCCCTCTGAGGCACAGATGGACCTGTTTCAATTGCAGCGTTGAGATGGAGCTCTGAGTAACTAAGGGCGCTCCTACTGCGCTGCTGGTGATTGGTCTGCAGCACACCTGTGCTGTAGGCAGGAAGCCTTTCAGAGACGGCAGGGGAATTGTTTCTGTATTAAACTGACATTTAGCCTGGAGGATAACTCTCTGTGGAAGCCCTTATTCCTGTTCAGGAGGGAAAGGAACTTTGCAGCATAGTGGCCAAAGTTTGTTTAATGGCTACTACAGGTTTTAGAATCCAGGGAAGGCCAATTGGAAACTAATGCCAGTTCTTTAAATTTTTATTTTATTTTATGTATTTTGAGTCAGTGTCTCCCTGTAGCCCTGGCTGGCCTGGAACTTGCTATGTAGACCAGGCTAGCCTCCATCGTTTTGTGTGTGTGTGTGTGTGTGTGTGTGTGTGTGTGTGTGTGTGTTGTATAGTGTATGTTCAAGTGTGAGTGTGAGTGCAAGTGCCCACAGAATCCGGAAGAGGGTATTAGAACCTCTGGAGCTATAGAGTTGTGAACCTGACATGGGTGCTGGGAACTGAACTCGGGTCCTCTTCAAGAACAGGATGCGCTCTAAACCACTGAGCTCCAGACTAATGCCAATTCTTAATGAAAACTTGAGTTGGCTGTCACAGATTTAAACAAGCATAGTCAAGGCAAATGGTCATTCACTGGCTGCCTCAAATGCTTTTGTTGGGAAACATGGCTCCTTCCTTGCTGCTCATGGAGTGCTGCAGCCACCTGATGTCCACAGCCCCCCACAGAGACCCTCCAGGCCAGCCAATGGGCCCAGTGGCAGGCAGAGTGTCTTCATCCAGTCCTTGGCCTCTGGGAAGCCAGGCCCGACGTATAGGGTAACATTCAGAGAGCTCTGCGTTTAATGTTGAAAGTTGTCCAGAACTCAGGCGGTTTCGGGTTGTCGTGGTGACTGCACAGCTTCTTCGGTCCTAGCTTTTTCCTGGCGGAGCCTGGCTCCAGTTGCGCGCTCGGCTGTCAAGTCCTCCCCCATCCCTCCCCCTTGCTCCGGGCTGCAGGCGCGGGGAGCAGAGGAGAGCGGAGCTTGCGCGGCTTGCTTGTGGGGCTTGCGAGGCTTGCGGGGCATGGCCTGGCCCTGCGTCAGCCGCCTGTGCTGCCTGGCGCGGCGCTGGAACCAGCCGGACCGCTCGGATGTGGCGGTGCCGCTGACCCTGCACAGCTACTCGCACCTGGAGAGCGAGGAGTCGGGTCCCCCTGAAGCCTGGCGCGGAAGCCCGTGCCCCGCGGGCAACCGGGATCCGGACCAGGCAGTGCTGCTCACTCAGTACCAGAACGACTTCGGCCTGCGGACAGAGCCCGCAGGACCCCGCCATGCAGCGCAGGAGCGCGGACCCGGGCCGGGCGGCCGCAGGGGCAAGTCCTCGGTGGCTGGGGTCTACATGCTACCTGTCGGGGACGCGGGTACAGCGGCAGTAGCGACCACATCCTACAGGTACAAGCTGGGGCAGGAGTCCCATAGCCGGGGCAGGGGTGGGCAGCGACCTGGAGAGTGGCTGGCGGCCCAGAGCTCCCCTCCTGACACTGCAGGGGCCTTGCCTCTTGCTCTCCCTACCCTGGGTTCCAGGGCGAATGCGCAACTCACAGGGGAGCCCTTCGGTTTCTCCTTCTCTTCCAGTCCGCCCCGCCTCAGCCTGCCTTCCACTGAGCTTCCTGCTTTGCTGTAACGTCTGTAGGGTGGGCACAGGCCAATTCTGAGTGCCCAGGGCCAGTACTCTTCTGGGGACATCAGGATCTACTGCGCAGTGGTCTCTGACTCTCTTAGCAGCTCTGCTCCTGAGCAAGTGAGGGCTTCCTGTCTCCTATTTTTTATTTTATGTGTATGAGTGTTTGGGTGCATGTATGTTAAATGCACGCACCCTACAATGCCTAGGAAAGGTCAGAAGAGAGCGTGAAATCCTAGGGATTGGAGTTACCCACGGTCGTTAGCTGCCATGTGGGTGCTGGAAACTGAACCTGGGTCATCTGCAAGAGCAGCCAGTGCTAAGGGCAGGTGGATCTCTGTGAGTTAGTTCAAGGCCAGCATGGTCTGCATGGAAAGTTCCAGGCCAGCAGAGGCTACAGAAAGACTCTGTCACCAAAGAAAAGGGGGTGGGCAGCCAGTGCTGAGCCATCTCTCCAGTCTCTTTTTTGAGATTGGGTCTCACAGAGATCTGACTGCTTCTGCCTCCTGACTGGTGGAATTAAAGGCGTGCGCCATCACGTCCCACTTCTAAGTTTTAATGTACTCATATTCCTCCAGGATGCCATTTTTACAGTTGCATTATTTTAAATAATAGTAATAATAATAATAATAATTGAAATAGGGCAGGGAGAGGGAGCGCTGGAAGCAGCAGGGGACAACCTGTGAGAGCCAGTTCTTGCCTTCTAAACTCAGGATGTCAGGTTTACACCCTGCTTCACTCCCTAACCCAGGTCACTGGTCCACATTTTTTCACCTGTAGTGGATTTTTGACCACATTACTAGATGTTCTGAATTTTAATAATTGTGCTATATGTTAGCTTTTTGGGTATGTTCCATTATTATTTGTCTCCTTATTTGGGTTCCTTAATTTGATTATTGGAGGAACTTAACTATCTTTAAGAATTTTGCCTGTAGAATGGGATAGGAGCTCAAAAGTAAAATGGAACAAAGGAGAAGTGGCTCAATGGTTAGTTAAGAGAGTGAGCTGCTCTTGCAGCACTCAGGTGGGGCAGCTCACAATTGCCTGTAACTCTAGCTTCCAGGGGATCCAATGCCTCTGGCCTCTGTGGATACCTGCATCACATGCACATGTCTACACAGAGACATATACACAATAACTAAAAAATAAAATAAAGTAAAAGGGCAGAGCCCCATTGTTCTGAGGATGAGTTAATTATGATAATGTCAAAAGAGGGGATACTGTGAAGCCCTGAGTGCACAGAGGCAAGAGATCTCACACACACACACACGTCAAAGAAACAGCGCAGGACAGATTCTCCTTAAGTCCTTAAGTTCACACTTTTTTTTTCAGATTTTTTTCTCTGCTTTTTTCTTCTCACAGGAAAACAGAAATACAAAATGACAATAACAAAACAAAGCAACAAGAACAAAAAGGGGGGGATTTTCATTTCTTATTGTGGTGAAATAAGAATCTGTGGGGCTTGGTATGTACTTCTCTTTTTTCCCTTCTCTCTTTTCTTCTTTTCCTGCTCTTTCAGAGCTACCAGGAGGATATGTGTTTACTGGATAGTCCAGGAAGCCTTGAGTTCTCAGCTGAGAAAGAGTCTGGTTAATTTGGGGGGAGGGTGTTCATTCCTAAATTGCCTAATCAATTTCTAGTTCCTGTTTAGTTATGTTACTCTCTGAGAAAGGTCACCCCAGTCACCAGAAGGGAATCAGGAGGCCGACCACTCTGACTTCTTCCATTCTGAAAAGGGACGTTGGGTGCGGCAACTGGGGTATCCCCCACTCAGAAGGTTAATAACTATAGAGGGGAAAAAATCCTTGACTGGTGCCTGCGAAAACTAAATGAAGGCAGGAGTAGTTAGGTACCTGATCTAGGCAGGGGACCAGGAGAAGTAAGAACAGGCTGAATTCCAATGTCCAACTTAAAAGTCCATTAGAATTTCTTGGCCAGGGGTTTCAAAGTGTCCATTTATTAGGTTTCTCCTTCTGTTCATTTGACCATGATGTCTGGACTTAGGATCGGCTTAAGTTCGCACTCTTTTTTTTAAATTTATTTTGTATGTGTATGAATGTACTGTCTGCATGTAGGTTTGTGCATCCGTGTCGTGCAATGGCGCAGAGGTCAGAAGAGGGTGTCGGATTCCCCTGGAACTGGAATTCTCCTGGAATTGGAGTTACAGATGGTTCTTAGCCGCCATATGGATGCTGGGGATTGAACCTGGGTCCTCTGAAAGAGCAGTCGGTGCTCTTAACCACTAGGTTGTCTCTCCAGCCCAAGTTTGCACTCTTTAAGGTACATTAATTAATGGGAGTGTGGTTGCAGGAGAGGTCTTGGGCTCACTGACACAAGATGAGCTGTTGAAGTTGAATGACATTGCTTGTTGCAGGGTAGACAGGAGCCTCTGCTCTGGGGCCCTGGATGGATTTGACTGCCAATGATAGGAACCTAAATCCCCAGAAGGAGAGGGCTAAATGGTTTGAGGTCCTGAAGGCCAGTGGGCTTGGGTGTGTGGCATCTTGCAATGGCTGAGATTCTAAGAGCCAGAAAAAGTAGGTGGAGACTTGCAGGGAAGGAAAGGAAGCTCTTCTTCATAAGTATGCAGTGGCCTGGGGGTGTTGGTTCAGACCCCCCACTTTATAGCAGTTATTCCCCTAAAGAATGGTTGTTAGAAGCTGTCCCTCACACATGGAATATATGGTATGATTGATTGCCCTGTGGAGTCCTCTGCAAGGTACTCCACTTATCACACGTAGGCCCAGCTCCCTGCCTGATCAACACTTGGTGTCTGGAGGGACTGGCCTGGTCAACGTCTGCAAGGTACTCCACTTATCACACATAGGCCCAGCTCCCTGCAGCCTTTGTTACTGCTGTCCCTTCTACAAACGAGGAACTCAGCAGCTGGTACAAGACCACATGCTTCTGGGGTTCTGAACAGCACTGAAGGAAGTGGAACCCAGAAGCCAAATTCATAGTTCCCACAGGCTTTCATTCTGCCACTCCTTGGACCCAGTTTCTTGAACTGGGTCTGGAAGGCAGAAGTGGAAAAGCAGGGACGGGCACGGAGCTCGTGTTTCCAAGTGGAAAAGTCTGCCTTTGATCCCTTTCCTTCCCTGGAGAGCTCCAATAGCAAGAGCCTGGCTGCCTCCCCTCCAGTCCCCCACAGGATCTTCACCAAACTTGGTTCCCACTGGAACAAAATCTTCTGGCCTCTGGGGCCCCTAGACCTCCATGACTAACCCCAGCCTGCCTTCCATTTTGCAAGATGCACTTCACCTAAGGAAATTACTATAGGAATTAAAAAAAGAAAGTTCCAGGAAACCACCTCCAAAAGATCTCACAGCAGGTGCACAGCCACTCCTGACCTGTAGTGCTTTGGACCCCGTAAGCCTCAACCTCTCCCTGCTACACCTGGCTTCTGGTCTCCAAAAGGATTTTCTGGCTTGTTTGCCTGGCCAGGTGGGCATGGGGTTCCTATAGAGCCAGCTCAGATTCCTCAATCCAGGTGGCTCCTCCTCGGGCCTGGCTTCTGGAGGGACTGGCCTGATCAACACTTGGTGTCTGGAGGGACTGGCCTGGTCAACGCCTGGCTTCTGGGGGGACTGGCCTGATCAACGCCCGGCTTCTGGGGGGACTGGCCTGGTCAACGCCTGGCTTCTGGGGGGACTGGCCTGGTGCAACGCCTGGCTTCTGGGGGGACCTGGCCGTGATCAACAACCGCCGTGTCTGGGGGACTGGCCTGGTCAATCGCCTGGCTTCTGGGGGGACTGGCCTGGTCCAAACGCCTGGCATTCTGGGGGACTGGCCTGATCAACACTTGGTGTCTGGAGGGACTGGCCTGGTCAACGCCTGGCTTCTGGGGGGACTGGCCTGGTCAACGCCTGGCTTCTGGGGGGACTGGCCTGGTCAACACCTGGTTTCTGGGGGGACTGGCCTAGTCAACATCTTGGGCCAGGGCATTGGTAAGGGGTGGCACAAGCAGGCATAGTGCAGCTTGTATAAAAATAATAGGAATAAAAATAACAAAATATTAGCTGGGCACGGTGGCACACACCTTTAATCCCAACACCTGGGAGGAGGCAGAGGCAGGAGGATCTCTGAGTTCAAAGCCAGCCTGGTCTACATAGCAAGTTCCAGCACCGCTGGGGTTACAGGGAGTCCCTGTGTTGAAAAAAACAAGAGTCTTGGTGCAAGCCAGTCTTTCTCTTCCACGAGCACTCACGAGTGCTGCTGATTCCATCTCTAATGTGCCTTCTCTATTACATCACAAGACCCCCTCTGCAGGGGCACATCCTGCAATCCCCCAGGGACTGCTCTGGGGGCCCCTGCAGCCACCTCAGGGCAGCTGGCTCAGGCTGCCAAGCCCACAGCTCAGCTCAGGCATGAAAGTTGGGGAGAGAAGGGCATGCTTTGGGGGAAGACAAAGAAAGCAGATGGTCTGGACAGCTTGGAGCTTCAGAAGCAAAAATTACCTGACAGGCTCTGGGTCAGGTCTTCCTAGCACAAGACTCCAAGTGTTGACCACAGCAGACACTAGTTTTCTTGCACATGCCACCTGCCTAGCAAGGTTCAGCTGTGATACTGCTGAGAAGAAAAGGCTCCTTTGTTGACCTCTCGGCCTGAGCTTGGCCAGAGCTTGGAGAGCAGCCTCGCATAGAGGGGCGCTGGCCTGGCCAGCTGGCTCTGCTTCCATGGAGTATCACCAAGGGCCCCTACGGTCATGGGGAACTGCCTTCCTGAGGTCACCATCTAGTAGTGACAAGATTAAAATGTTGGCTCCAAGGAAGTGGAACTGAGCCTTTTTCTGTAAGTGGTATAGGTCTAGCCTGGGCCAGCCTGTCCTTTCCCTCCAGAGAATTGGCTCAGGGGAGCTCACAGACTGCAGAGCAGCTTGGAGGGCTTTTGTTGTTGTTTGTATTTTAGATGGCTACTAGAAACACTTTATTATTATTATTATTATTATTATTACTTTTTGGTATTTTTGAGACAGGGTCTCCCTTTAGTTCCAGCTGGCCTGGAGCTTGCAATGTAGACCAGGCTGGCCTTGAACTCACAGAGATCCACCTGCCTCTGCCTCTGCCTCCGCCTCCAGAGTTCTGGGATTAAAGGTGTGCACTACCACACCTGGCATAACCACTCTTTTTAAGCTTATTTTTATGAGTGTTGTGTCTGTATGTATGCAAGTGTACAATGCCAGCAGAGGGCACCGGATCCTTGGGGGCTGGAGTCATGGATGGTTGTTAGCTGTTGTTTGGGTGCCGGGATCTGAACCTGGGTCCTCTGCAAGAGCAGCCAGTGTTTAACTGTTAAGCCTTCTCTCCAGCCTCCTAATTAATCTTTTTAAAAAATAATTTTTTATGGTAAATGTGTGTGTGTGCACAGACATGAACACACCACGTGTGGAGAAAAGACAACTTGTAGGAGTTGGTTCTCTCCTTCTACGAGTCTTCAGGATTGAACTCAGGTTGTGAGGCATGGCCGAGCATTTCTCCCCAGTATAAGCCAGTATGGAGTACCTTGCTGTGCTGGACACTGCCTAGGCTGGCATTTCTCTTGAACATAAGCAGGCACCATGGAGGCCACGGCCTTCACTGGCCCTGGGCCTTGAGGGCTCCTCATAAGTGGTCTGCTTCCAAAAGAGCACGTGTGTCTTGGGAGGGCTTGAGCAGGGGGACTGTCTGTCTCTAAGCAGGCATATACCAGCTACTGCCTGATGTTCATCTGCATGCTGAGACTTGTTTCATCACTACTTTTAGGTGCCAGGGTCAGCCAGGTGTAGCACTCAGAGGTAAGGGGCAGGATGAGCTGAGCTGCCTTCCTGAGGTGGATTCATCTGTCAGGGGCACATGGTGTTTATAGTCCTGTTTGTGCCAGTGAGATACAAGGACCATCAAGAACTGAAACAGGATCTGCAGGGGACTGGGCTTGGCCTTTCAAGAAGCCTGGGCCCATGGATGGCTGACCCTCTGCAAGATTGTGATCCCATTCTGTTGCAGGCAGGAATTCCAAGATTGGACTGGAGTGAAGTCATCAAGATCCACAAGGGCAAAATCAGCTAGAGTCATTAAAACCCCCAGCTCTGGATGGGACAGCAGCCCTGGGGCCAGCTTCCAGGTCAGTGTGAAGGTGGCGCTGCCGGGGCTGGGAGCGCAGAACGCCTTCTCCAGGACAGCAGTTGGGAGTCAGATTTTAGTGGCATGAAATAGCATTACTGTTAGGGTCAGCAGTGCCCAACCAACTGTCCCAAACAACAGAAAATCAAGCTACTTCTGTGCCATTAGCTGGGTGGATACTTCTCTAGTGCTTCCCTCTCTGGGGAGCAGTCTGCCTGCCCCCTAAACTCTAGCTTGTACCCTGACCACTAATAGGGCTAGGGATGTCCAACAGCAAGAACATAGCTCAGCTCATAGAGCACATGCCCAGTATGCACAAAGCTCTGAGTTCTATCTTCAGCATAGGACCCCCAACCCCCGAAAAAAAGGGGATGGCATAGCTGTGGCACAGTACCGCCTAGCATGTGTGAGGCTCTGGGTTCCACGCCAGCACTGCAAACAAAAATCAAACACATTTGTGTTAGAGGGGAGAGGAGGTGGAAGGGAGGTGGGCCAAGCGAGGTCTAGATGTCAACTCAAAGGCAGAAGGGAGCAGAGCAGTCATTACTGCAGTTGCTGCTGTAGTATGCTCCCCACTGTCTTCCAGGTCAGCTCCTACAGGGTGCAAGGAATTCTTTTCTCAGAGGAAGGGGTCAGAAGCCAGGGAAAACCCCACCGATATGGCCATGCCTGCTTCCCTTTTCAGGTTCTGGAGGTGAGAAAGAAGTTCGTGCCCAATCCCTCAGCCATATTTCAGGCTTCTGCTCCCTGGATTCTCCACGTGTGACCATCAGGTGTGTGGGCAGTGGAGACCTTGCCTGCTGGAGAAGCTGAGGAGCATTCAGCTGCTGGCTCCGGCATGGCATGGAGCAGACAGGCAGAAGGCACGCCCCTCTAGCACCTCTGCCTCTTTCACCCTCCCCTAGCAGCGAGTAGAGGTTTCCTTATATTTTCTAAATCCCACCTAACCATCCTTAAGTTTTAAAGTCTGAGAAACCTGAGGTTAAATTCAGTTGTGAACTGATCTGGTCTGTGAAGAGTATGGATTTATTAAGTCCCGGTAGACCAGTAATGTCCACTTTGGGTGATTTTCCCAAGATGCATGATAATTTTACTTGGTAACCTTGGTAACCCCAGGCAATATCCTCAAATCTCTCCACAGTGGCTCACATACTTAAGAAATCTTAGGGTATCACCTGTATGCGACTCATGATAATGAGAAAGAAGTCTCAAAAGAAAGATCAATCGCACAGATTTGATTTCAACATTAATTTCTTCACAGCCAAGAGGATCTTCATGTTTTAAGGACACATGTCTTGGAATGAGTGAAGTACTGAAGTATGGGTGACAGCTACTCATGGACATTTCTGAAGGTTGAACTCTTTTATTATTGAGTCCTTTCCCCTGCCCACATNTTTGAGACAGGGTCTCCCTTTAGTTCCAGCTGGCCTGGAGCTTGCAATGTAGACCAGGCTGGCCTTGAACTCACAGAGATCCACCTGCCTCTGCCTCTGCCTCTGCCTCCAGAGTTCTGGGATTAAAGGTGTGCACTACCACACCTGGCATAACCATTCTTTTTAAGCTTATTTTTATGAGTGTTGTGCCTGTATGTATGCAAGTGTACCCATGCCACACAATGCCAGCAGAGGGCACTGGATCCTTGGGGGCTGGAGTTATGGATGGTTGTTAGCTGTCGTTTGGGTGCCGGGATCTGAACCTGCAAGAGCAGCCAGTGTTTAACTGTTAAGCCTTCTCTCCAGCCTCCTAATTAATCTTTTTAAAAAATAATTTTTTATGGTGAATGTGTGTGCATGCACAGGCATGAACACACCACGTGTGGAGAAAAGACAACTTGCAGGAGTTGGTTCTCTCCTTCTACCATATGAGTCTTCAGGATTGAACTCGGGTTGTGAGGCATGGCCAAGCCTTTTCTCCCCCTGTATAAGCTAGTGTGGAGTACCTTGCTGTGCTGGACACTGCCTAGGCTGGCATTTCTCTTGAACATAAGCAGGCACCACAGAGGCCATGCCTTCACTGGCCCTGGGCCTCGAGGGCTCCTCATAAGTGGTCTGCTTCCAAAAGAGCACGTGTGTCTTGGGAGGGCTTGAGCAGGGGGACTGTCTGTCTCTAAGCAGGCATATATCAGCTGCTGCCTGATGTTCACCTGCATGCTGAGACTTGTTTCATCACTACTTTTAGGTGCCAGGGTCAGCCAGGTGGAGCACTCAGAGGTAAGGGGCAGGATGAGCTGAACTGCCTATCTGAGGTGGATTCATCTGTCAGGGGCACATGGTGTTTATAGTCCTGTTTGTGCCAGTGAGATACAAGGACCATCAAGAAATGAAACAGGATCTGCAGGGGACTTGGCTTGGCCTTTCAAGAAGCCTGGGCCCATGGATGGCTGACCCTCTGCAAGATTGTGATCCCATTCTGTTGCAGGCAGGAATTCCAAGATTGGACTGGAGTGAAGTCATCAAGATCCACAAGGGCAAAATCAGTTCGAGTCATTAAAACCCCCAGCTCTGGATGGGACAGCAGCCCTGGGGCCAGCTTCCAGGTCAGTGTGAAGGTGGCGCTGCCGGGACTGGGAGTGCAGGACCCCTTCTCCAGGACAGGAGGTGGGAGTCAGATTTTAGTGGCATGAAATAGCATTACTGTTAGGGTCAGCAGTGCCCAACCGACTGTCCCAAACAACAGAAAATCAAGCTACTTCTGTGCCATTAGCTGGGTGGATACTTCTCTAGTGCTTCCCTCTCTGGGGAGCAGTCTGCCTGCCCCCTAAACTCTAGCTTGTACCCTGACCACTAATAGGGCTAGGGATGTCCAACAGCAAGAACATAGCTCAGCTCATAGAGCACATGCCCAGTATGCACAAAGCTCTGAGTTCTATCTTCAGCATAGGACCCCCAACCCCCGAAAAAAAGGGGATGGCATAGCTGTGGCACAGTACCGCCTAGCATGTGTGAGGCTCTGGGTTCCACGCCAGCACTGCAAACAAAAATCAAACACATTTGTGTTAGAGGGGAGAGGAGGTGGAAGGGAGGTGGGCCAAGCGAGGTCTAGATGTCAACTCAAAGGCAGAAGGGAGCAGAGCAGTCATTACTGCAGTTGCTGCTGTAGTATGCTCCCCACTGTCTTCCAGGTCAGCTCCTACAGGGTGCAAGGAATTCTTTTCTCAGAGGAAGGGGTCAGAAGCCAGGGAAAACCCCACCGATATGGCCATGCCTGCTTCCCTTTTCAGGTTCTGGAGGTGAGAAAGAAGTTCGTGCCCAATCCCTCAGCCATATTTCAGGCTTCTGCTCCCTGGATTCTCCACGTGTGACCATCAGGTGTGTGGGCAGTGGAGACCTTGCCTGCTGGAGAAGCTGAGGAGCATTCAGCTGCTGGCTCCGGCATGGCATGGAGCAGACAGGCAGAAGGCACGCCCCTCTAGCACCTCTGCCTCTTTCACCCTCCCCTAGCAGCGAGTAGAGGTTTCCTTATATTTTCTAAATTCCCACCTAACCATCCTTAAGTTTTAAAGTCTGAGAAACCTGAGGTTAAATTCAGTTGTGAACTGATCTGGTCTGTGAAGAGTATGGATTTATTAAGTCCCGGTAGACCAGTAATGTCCACTTTGGGTGATTTTCCCAAGATGCATGATAATTTTACTTGGTAACCTTGGTAACCCCAGGCAATATCCTCAAATCTCTCCACAGTGGCTCACATACTTAAGAAATCTTAGGGTATCACCTGTATGCGACTCATGATAATGAGAAAGAAGTCTCAAAAGAAAGATCAATCGCACAGATTTGATTTCAACATTAATTTCTTCACAGCCAAGAGGATCTTCATGTTTTAAGGACACATGTCTTGGAATGAGTGAAGTACTGAAGTATGGGTGACAGCTACTCATGGACATTTCTGAAGGTTGAACTCTTTTATTATTGAGTCCTTTCCCCTGCCCACATGAGAAGGGACCTAGTACACACACCCACTAGCAATTGGAAGCACTTTTGGAGAGCATTACCTGGACCAGCCTTTCCCTCAAGCCCACTGGCTCACTCTCAGTGGCTGGAGCTTACTACATGTTAGGTAGGNGAGTACTTCACTCATTCCAGGACATGTGTCCTTGAAACATGAAGATCCTCTTGGCTGTGAAGAAATTAATGTTTGAAATCAAATCCGTGTGATTGATCTTTCTTTTGAGACTTTTTTCTCATTATCATGAGTCGCATACAGGTGATATCCTAAGATTTCTTAAGTATGTGAGCCACTGTGGAGAGATTTGAGGATACTGCATGGAGTTACCAAGGTTACCAAGTAAAATTATCATGCATCTTGGGAAAATCACCCAAAGCGGACATTACTGGTCTACCAGGACTTGATAAATCTGTACTCTTCACAGACCAGATCAGTTCACAACTCAATTGAACCTCAGGTTTCTCAGACTTTAAAACTTAAGGATGGTTAGGTGGGAATTTAGAAAGAAAGAAAAGGAAGGGAGGGGAGGGTGAAAGAGGCAGAGGTGCGGAGGGCGTGCCTTCTGCCTGTCTGCTCCATGCCATGCCGGAGCCAGCAGCTGAATGCTCCTCAGCTTCTCCAGCAGGCAAGGTTTCCACTGCGCACACACCTGATGGTCACACGTGGAGAATCCGGGGAGCAGAAGCCTGAAATATGGCTGAGGGATTGGGCGCGAACTTCTTTCTCACCTCCAGAACCTGAAAAGGGAAGCAGGCATGGCCATATCAGTGGGGTTTTCCCTGGCTTCCGACCCCTTCCTCTGAGAAAATTCCTTGCACCCTGCAGGAACTGACCTGGAAGACAGTGGGGAGCATACTACAGCAGCAACTGCAGTAATGACTGCTCTGCTCCCTTCTGCCTTTGAGTTGACATCTGGAAGCTCGCTTGGCCCACCGCCCGTCCACCTCCTCTCCCCCTAACACAAAGTGGTGTTGGATCTTTTTTTTTTGGCGGCGCACGCGGTGCTGGGGGGGAGAGGAGAAAGCAAACACAGGTGGTGGGAAGAGGGAGAGGAGGGGAAGGGAGGGGGGAAGCGTAGCGGCCAGAGGGCAACGCAAAGGCCAGAAGGGAGCAGAGCAGGCATGACGGCAGTGGCGGCGGTATGAGGCGCCCCACTGGCGGCCAGGCAGGCCGGCAGGGTGCAAGGAAGTGTCGCAGAGGAAGGGGGCGCGAAGCCAGGGAAATAAACCCCACGGAGAGGCAGGCCGGCCGGCCCGGGGCAGGGGCGGAGGGGAGAAAGAAGGGCGCGCCCAAGCCGCAGCCAGGATGGCAGTGCGGGGCGCCCCGGAGGCGCCACGGGACCAGCAGGGGGGGGGCGCAGGGGAAACCGGGCCGCGGGAAAGCTGAGGAGGCAGCCAGGGCGGGCGCCGGCAGGGCAGGGGAGCAGGATCATGCGAAGGCAGCCCCCAGCAAGCCGGTGCCGCTGGCACCCGCCCCGAGCAGGCAGAAGGAGAAGCTTCCGGATAGGGGCGAAAAGCCCACGGACCAGCCCGGAAGGGGGAAAGGGCGAGAAACCGGAGGGGCAAGGGAGGGGGAACGGAGCGGGGCGGGGAAGAGGACAGATGGATCAAGGCCGGGAGACCAGGAAGGGCCGCGGTGGGGAGGGGCCCAAGAGGCAGGAGAAGGGGTACGGGGAACCGGGGGAACGCCAGGGCAGAGCCGCAAAGCTCGCCACAGGGGCGCACCAGACGGAAGAAAGCGGAGGATAGCACCGGGAGCCGACGCAGGAGAAGGAGAAAAACAATGCGCAAAAAAAAGAGCAAGCACACGGAGGGGAGGCAAAACAGGAAGGCGCACGGCCAAGAGGGCGGCAGGGGGGCAAAGGACACAGGGCCTGGATAGGGAGGGAAGGACGCAAGAGGGGGGACAAGCGACGCATGACAGGGCCGGAAGGGAACGCGGGGATGGAGGGAGGCCGGGTCCCCGGCCCACACGAGAAGGGACCGAGGACACACACCCACTAGCAAGGGGGAAGCACGGGGGGAGAGGGACCAGCAGGGCCCGCAAGCCCACGGGCGCACGCGCAGGGGCGAGCGGACGACAGGGGAGGAGGCAGCGCAGGGTCGGGGAAGACACGGGGCGGGGGCCAGAAAGGCCGGGGGGAAAGTGCCAGGAAAGGCCAACCCAGGGGGGCGGGGGGAAACAAGCGGGTGGCACCGGGCCCACAGGAACCCGGGAAACAGCAAGGGCCCAGGGGCCGAGAGCGGGAGCAGGGGGGGGGAGGAAAAGGGGAGGGACCGCCCCACAAGCCGCCGGGGGCCGGCGCCAGCCACAGGGGCGCGAGCGGCAGAACGGGCAGCCCCACGGAGGGGCGGCACGGGAAGAGAAGGAGGCAGCGTGAGACGGCAGAGGGCCCGGGAGGCAAGGCCAGGCCGGCCGCAGACCAGCCCAAGAAAGGCGCGGAAGGGAGGCAGGCGGGGGCCCAAAGGGCCGGGGACGTGCAGGCCAGCAGGCCGGCAGGCGCCGGGGCGAAGAGGGAGGTAAGGAGACGCCGGCGGGCAGCGCAATGCGGGGGGGAGAAGAGCCAGGCACAAGGTACGGAACAGGAGGGGAGGCGCGGGGCAGGCAACCGGGCCGCGCCAAAGAAGAAGGGCACCAAGGGGGGTAGACGGGAAGGCGGGGAAACCCGGAGCCCGGGGGAGGGAGCGGGCAGGGACCCCAGGGTGGTGGAGGGGACCGGCGCCCCACGGCAGCCGCCGACACATCCGCGGGGGAGACGGGGGAAGAGGGGCGGCCGGGGAGCGGCGGGGCCCAAAGGGCGGCCGCACGAGCAGGGCACAGGGGAGCGGGGGGCGACAGCGGACACGGAGGCGGGGAGAACGGAGACGGACAGGAAATAGCCAAGCAGGGGGGCGCGAGAAACGGGCCGGTCGGCCGCAGCGGCCGCGCCCCCAGCAGGGCGGGGGGCCCACGGGGGCCACGAGCACGCCGGCGTGCCGCGGTCGGGCCAGGGACGGTCGCAACCGGAGCCCGCCCGGCCCACCCCAGCCGGGGGCGGGGCGCCCGGCACGGGCGTAGCAGAAAGCACCCCGGCCCCGGGCGGCGGCCGGACAAGGAGCACGGGCAGGGCCAGGGAGGCGGGCCTCCCGGCGGGGGAGGCGACCGCGGGGAGACAAAGGGGGTCAAGAACCGCAGGAAGGCAGCACAGGGCGCTGCACAGATAGAACCGCCACGGAGCCCCCACGCGGCCGCAAAGGCGAGACGGGGCCGTAGAAAGGCCCCCACGCGCAAGCCGGAGCGAAGGCCAACAGAGCGCAAGGATGGACCCCGAAGCAGCGAAAGACCAGAGCAGCCCAGGGGCGAGCCAGACGCGGGCGACCGTACAAGGGGCACAAAGGACAGAGAAAGGCACGGAGGAGGAGCAGCAGGGGAAAAGGGAGGGCCGGGGGGGCGGGGAGGGGCAGGGGCAGAGGCAGAGAGCAGGGAAACACCAAGGGGGCAGCGGAGTGGCCGGGCCGGCAAAAAAAGGAGGCGAGGCGGGCGGGGCAGGGAGGCCGGGGGAGCGGCGGCTGCGCCGAGGCCGGGACCTGGGGACGAAAAGGGCAGCCCAGGGGCCCCGGGGCGAGGTGGGGGCGGGGACTGAACGCAGGGAGGAAGGCACGGCACCCACCCCGAGTGGAACGCGGCAGCAGAACGGGCGAAAAGGGCGAGAAAACTGAAGCAGGGGGGGGGAAAGAAAAGGGGAAGCGGAAAAGGGCAAAGGGGGGCAAGCAGGAAGAGCCGAGCACCAAAAAGGGCCCAACCCAGGGGGAAGGGCGGGGGGGGCAGGAGAGGAAGAACACATAGGGATGGGGGAGCAGGAGAGGAAGAACATCATAGGGCTGGGGGGGCAGGGGAAGGGGCAGAGGCAGGGCCGGAAGGCCGACGCGCGGGGGCGGCAGGGGAGAGAAGGGCGGGACGGGAGGCCCAACCAGGAAACACAGCGTGGAGGAAAAGCGGGCACGGCGGGAGGGCGAGGCCACCCCGCGGAGGCCGAGGGAGCAGGCCCGCCCAATCGGCGGCCCCACACACGGCCCCGCCACAGAGGGGGCAGGAGACGGGCAGGGCGCAGAATACAAGGCGCGGGCGAGGAGTACGCGGCAGGGGCGCGGCGGGCGTCGACCGCGGGCCCGAGTGGAGAGGGCGGCGGCCCAGCAAGCGTCCGCCCGGGGAGAAAGGGGCGGCAGGGGAGAAGGAAAAAAAACAAATCTAAAAAACCAAGAGAGGGGCTTAGCAGAAGTGGACGGGGCACAGAAGGAAGCGGCAGACCGCAGGGCAGAGGAGGGGAGGGACCAGAAAAGGAGGGGAGGAGACAAAAGGGGGCGGCGGGGAGAAAACGGAACCTAGGGAGGGAGGGGCCGGGGCCCCAAAGTGCGGGGCGCAAAGAATGGAGTGGCCAGGGGCACCAGGGGGCGCCGACGGGGGGGACGGAGGGAACCGGTGAAGTCCGTGTCGGGGCAGGGGGGAAATGCGGGTGGGAAAGGAGGGGCAAGGAAGGCAAACGCACGAAAGCGGGGCCCAGGGCCCAGGGGAGCTAGCGAAGGACAGGGCGGCCAACGCAGAAAGCCCAGCACAAATGACGAAAATAAGGGGAGGGCAGAGATAGGGGACAGAGGAGAGAAAGACAGGGAAAACAGGAAGACACCAGGGGAGGACGGAGAGGGAAATGGCAGGGCTCCCAAACCGAGGGCGGCAGCAAAAGGAAAGCCCGGAATGCGGCAGACGGGAAAGAAAGGAAGCAAAGGCCCGCCAGGGGGGAGCCGACCACTAGGGAGTGGCAGGCCACGGAGGAACAAAGGCGGGGGGCCGGGCCGACGAAGCGGCGGAGGTGGGGGGAGGTAAAAGAAGAGGGGAAGCCGGACAAACCCAAAACGAGAGGAGGAAGCCAGCGGGGCCGAGGGACGGCGGTAAGCAAGGCTGGCGGGCGGGGAAGGCGCGGATGGGGGGAAGGAAAAGGCAGGGGGGTAGCCAGCAGCGCCCCACGGGAGGCGGACATGGAACAGCGAGGGAGGGGAGGAGAACAGGAAGGAGCCGGGCGCGGTGGACACGGCGGGGACGGGGACGCAAAGGGGCGAGGGTGCGGGGAGCAGAGGAAGGAAGAACAAGGGGGGGACCCAGAAGAGGGGGGAGGACGGGAGAAGCCGTGGGGCGGGAACACGGGAGAGCAGGGACCCTGCGATGGAGGGGGCGGGGCGGCGGGGACAGGAGAGCGGCCCCTGGCGGCCAACACGGGCACCCCAGAAGGCGGGGCGCAGCAGGGCGCGCGCCAAGGGAAGGCACGCGACAGGGGGGGCAACCCCGGTGCCAGCGGGCAAACGCGGGGCAGGGGGAGGAGAGGAGCTCGATAGCCACGGAGAAGCAACGCCCAGCATGGGCGGGGCCATGCGGGGCGCCGGGCCACTGAACACGAAGGCGGCAGCAGATGCTCCTACAGCCACATAAATACGGGGGACCAAAAGGCAGCAGCAAGTCGCCTGACAGCCACAGGGAGAGGGGGGACCAGCATGCAGCATCAGGAGGGCGCCTGCAGCCACAAGGAAACGGGGACCAGCAGGCAGCAGCAGAGGCGCCGGCAGCCACAGTAAGACGGGGGACCCAGCAGGCACAGCAGAGGCGCCGGCAGCCAAGGAAGACGGGGGCACCAGCAGGGTGGTGGCAGCCGGAGCACCGAGGCGCCGGCAGCCACAGGAAGACAGGGACCAGCAGGCAGCAGGCAGGAGGCAGCCGCAGCACAGGGAAGACGGGGCGACCAGCAGGGCAGCAGCAAGAGCGCCGCAGCCACAGGGAGACGGGGGACCAGGCAGGCAGCAGCAGAGGCGCCGGCAGCCACAGGGAGACGGGGGACCAGCAGGCAGCAGCAGAGGGCGGCCGACAGCCACAGGGAGACGGGGGACCAGCAGGCAGCAAGCAGAGCGCCGACAAGCCACAGGGAGAGGGGGACCAGGCATGCAGCAGCAGGGGCGCCGGCCAGCCACCAGGAAGACGGGGACCAGGCAGGGCAGGCAGGGCAGAGGCTCCGACAGGCCACAGGAGACGGGGGGACCAGCAGCTAGTCAGCAATGCGCCGGCAGCCACAGGGAAGCGGGGGACCAGCAGGCAGCAGCAGGGTCGCCGAATGCCAACAGGAAGACGGGGACCAGCCAGGCAGCAGCAGAGGCGCCGACAGCCACAGGAAGACGGGGGACCAGCAGGCGGCGGAGCCACACACAGGGGAGCGGGCAGGAGGCGCCAAGAGCAGGACGGGGGGGAGGGCGGGGGGCACGAACAGAGCAGAGCGCGGGGGCAGACGGGACCGGAGCGGGAGGCCGGGCGGGAGGGCGGCCGGGAGCGGGCCAGCCCGGGGACACGAGCGGCACAGGAAGCAGCGGGCCCGGGGGCCAGGGAAAAAGGTAAGACGGGCGCAGGCGGCAGCGGCCAGGGCGCGGGGGCTCCACAGGGGGCGGAGCGCCCGAGCGGACGCAGAGGGCCCAAAGGGCCGGCGGCGGACACGGGTAGGGAGGGCATAAGGAGACGGAGGGGAGACGGAGGGGAGGAAGCCGGAGAAAGGCGGGGAACCCGCCGACAGAGGAGGGACCGCCAGCCTGGGCAGGCGGAGGGACGGGCGGCGGGAGAAGCCAGGCCCCAGGGGCCCCCAAAGCAACACCCGTAAGCAGGGAGGAACGGTGAGAGAGAACCCGGGGCGCACGCGGAGACCGCCGGCCAGAGGGAGAAAGACAGCCAACAAAGCGAAGCCAGGCAGCGTCCCGCCGGAAGGGGGAAACAACGGGGGCCGCCAGGGGCGGCAGCGGGACGGAAGGGGTCGGGGGCGGACGCAGGGGAGTGGGACAGCGGGGCCAGCCACCAGAGCCCCAGGCACAGAAAACGGCCGCCGGCCCACACAAGAGGCAACCACAGGGGACGCAGAAACAGCGGCAAAACACGGCGGGCCGTGGCCCAGCGCAAGCAGGCACAGGCAGGGAGCCGAGGGCAGGCGCCCCAGGTGCGGGGGGGAAGGAAGGCCAGAGAAGGAGAGACAAAAGGGCCGGAGGGAGAGGACGCACGGGTGAGGGCGGGGAAGCCGAGGAACAAACAGACAAACAATACAAACCCAAAACAAGACCGAAAAGTAAGAGGGCAGGGGCGAGGCGGGCAAAGGCAGGTGAAGAAGAAGGGAGGCAACCGACGAAAGGAAGGGACGAAAGCCCCAGCGGGGAGCGAAGGAGGGAGGGCGGGCGGCCACACCGGGAGGGGTAGGACAGGGGGCAGCGCCCGCCCCCGGGGCGAAGACAGAGAAGCGCGAGGGAGTCCTAAGGGACGGCGCGAGAGGAAACGGAGGACGCGGAACGCCAGCGGAGGACGAAAGGGCGCGGAGGTGGGGATGTGCATGGTGAATGGGGGCGAGAGCGGGCAAGCGACGGCGGAGTCGCCGTAGGGAAGGGTGAGTCCGACTTATAGAGTGGGTGAGCAGGAGCTGGAAGCTCTGCCAAGGAGGACGGAGTCCGGGCCGGGATGAACACAGCGGAGGCTGAGGGAGTAAGGGCGGTGAGCCGGGGAGACCGCGGGGCTGCTAAGGGAGGGCGGAGCGAAGCCGAGTAGCGCGCAGCTGAGGCGGGGTGGGGTGGCCACGGGGAGGAGAGGCAGAATGAGGGAGTTTCTTACAGGGTAGAGGCGTGGCGGGCAGAGATGAAGAGAGAGACGGGGTCTCTGAGGGATCTCGAGGGCCAGTAGGGAGCAAAGCGGACTCAGCAGTGTCTGCTAGATTAGCGACCGGCGAGATGGCGCAGGCTGGGGTCAGGGCGCGGGGCGTGGTGGTACCCTGTACCAGACGCACACGCGTCCCCAGCCAACCAGCAGGCCGGCCCTGAGCGAATGGGGCGGCAGACGCGCGGTCTGGTCGGCCCGAGCCGAGGGGGAGAGAACGGGGGAGCGTGGGCACGGCACAAGAAACACTGCCGGAGTCTCGGCCGCCACGAGGAGAGGAGAACGGCACTAAGCGGAGGGGCAAGAGGGGGACAACACACGAGAGGAGGAGAACGGGAGAGAAGAAGACGAGCCAAAGGGGCAGAGCAGGGCCGCACATCCGGGGCCGTGGTAACGAGGAAGGCAGTAAAGCGAGGAGAAGGCACACATGGCGGATAGTAGATCGGGGAAGATGAGGGAAAAATAGGAAGGAACCAAGACCCGGGAGCTGCGCGGAGCCAACAAATGAGAAGGGAAGGGGAGCAAAAGCCCCAAGACACACAGCGGGAGAGGGGCACACCAGGAGGGCCGCGACTAAGTGGCCGGATGGACGGCAGCGGCCGTCGACAGCTGAGCCAGATGGAAAGAGAGGGAGTAAATGGCTGGAACGAGAGCAGGACCGGCAAGCGCGCGGGAGGACAAGCGTCGTCGGAGCCCGAGCCACCGCTAAAGGCCAGAGAAGGGGATAATAGACGGGCAGCTCAGGTAGGGCGCAAACCACCCGAGGCCACCAAAGGCGCTCAGAGCAGGAGGACGGGGGGCTGCACACCGACATGGCACCCACGGGAAGGCGAAGCAGCGGCGGCGAACCACGCCGAGGAAAGGCAAAAAGCACAAGAGGACAGCCAGAAAGGGAGGGAAGGCAGGGGGGTGGTGCCCGCGCGGGGGAGCCGCGGGGAGGGGCGGAGGGCCACGAAGGCCGCGAGCCGATCCGGGGGGGCGAGACCCGCAGGAGAGCGGGGACGGCGAGAGCAGAGACCGGGCGAGCCAAAGAGAGAGGGACGGAGAGACGACAGCGGAAGGAAAAAAGAGAGCGAACCATGTGCCCGGGCGAGGGGCGGCGCCCGGGGGACAAGGACAGGAGCGGCCCGGCGCGGAAGCAGGCAAACGGGAGGACCAAGCAGGGGCCGCCAGAGAACGCACAGAGAAAAGCCACCCCGAAGAGGTGAGGCAACGCGGGGCGAGCCCAATAGTAGAGGGGCGGGGAGGAGGAAGGAAAGGAAGTGCGCAGAGGGCGCCAGCCTTTGCTTTTAGGGGCCACTAGGCGCAGAGCAGGAAAAGAATGGAAATCAGGCTGGTTAATGACAAAGGACGGAAGGTGCCGAGGAAAGAAGGGGAGGGGGTAAGGCAGTAGAGGAGGCGGCACTACGAAGGGCCAAGGAGAAGACCCCCAAGGCGGGCGGGCGCGAAGAAGGCGCAAAGGGGCAGCCAACGCGAGGGCCGAGCACACGGAAGGAGGGGGAACAGGAGCGGCAAGGGCAGAGGGGAGGCGGCAGGGGCGACCAGCGAGACAGACAAGAGACCGGGGGGTGAGAGGCGGCGGGGAACCAACGGCCAGCGCCGGGGCGGAGGAGGGCGCCGCACCAGCGGCGCCGGAGCCGAACAAGGAAGACGCGGGAGGCCGCAAACAGCCCGGCCGGGCCAGGAGAGGGGGGGAGCGAACCGCAGCCCCGATCGACGGGGGAAAGAACGGCCAACGAGGGATGCAAAAGCTGAACAAAAAACGGAACAGACGCAACACAGGAGAGAAGCCACGAGGCAGAGGAAAAGGGAAACCAGAAGGCGGGCAGGAGCTGGAGGACGGGGGGGCGGGGGGTGGGCGGGGCGGGGCAGGGCGGGCGGGCGGGCAGAGGGGCGGCAAACGGGCGAGGGGACCAGACAGAGGGCGTCGAGCGCAGAAAGCGGCCCGGCCGCGGGCGGCGGAGCGGGGGGAGGACAGACCGGGTCCACCAGGCCGAGCCGCAGACACGGGAGCGAGAAGAGAGGGGAGGATTCGACACGGAAGGGGGCCCGGGGGGAGGTACGGGAGGAGGGGAAAGCACGCGAAGCGGCTAGGACGGGCGGAGCAGGGAAGGTGGGGGGGGCGCGGCGGGGAAAAGGGAGGGAAACGCAAGGGGGGCGGGGGCCAGCGGGGAAAAACCAGGGACAGCCCAGAGACGGCGCAAGACCAGGTGAGACGTGGGAAAGAAGAAGAAGAGCACGAAAAAGAGCGGGAAGCGAGGGCAGGGCAGTAGGGTCGCAGGACAGACAAGGGCGGACAGGCACAAAGCCCCGGGGGGGGGGCTTGAGGCCAGAGAACAACAAGAGGAACAAACCCCGCGGAGACAGAGAGGAAAACAGAGGAAAACAAGAAAGAAAGGAAAGAAAAACAAACCGCCAAGGAAGAGGAGAGGGAACCAGTTGCCGGGCTAGCGCGGGCCCCGGCGGTCGGGGCCCGGACGCAAAAGGGGCCGCGAAGACCGGGCGGTGCCGGGGCGGGCCAGGCACAGCGCCGGTTGCCCCGGGGGGGGGGCAAGACGCACCGGGAAAAAAGGCAGGGCCGCGACCACAGAAGCAGACACAGGCCGAGGCAGGCCACAGGCGCAGGGTGGACCCCCAAGCGGGAAGAGGAGAAGAGATACCCAGGGGGCGCAGCGAGCCGGAAAAGCCAGACGGGGCGAAGCGCGGGAGCCCCAGAGCCAAGGGGGCGGGGCGCGGGGCGGAAGAGCAAACACCACACCAACAAAAGAAAAGAGAAGAAAAGAGAGGAAGTAGAAAAGAAAAACAAGGTAAAAGGGAAGAGGAGGAAAGAAGGGTAAAAGGAAAGGAGAAGGAAAAGAGAAGGAGAAAAGAAGAAGGAAAGAAGGGAAAGGGGAAGGAGAAGAAAAAGAAAAGAAGGAAAAAAAGCGAGGAGGAAGAGGAAGGGGAGAAAAGGGGAGGAAAAGGAAAAAGAAAGAAAAAAAAAGGGGGAAAAGGAAGTAAAGAAAAGAAAAAACAAAAGAGAAAGAAAAAAGAAAAGAAAGAAAAAAGAGAAGGGAGGAAAAGAGAGAGAAGAGAAGAAAAGAAGAAAGGAAGAGTCGAGAGAAAAAAGAAAAGAGAAAAAGGAGGAAAAAGAAAAAGAAAAGACAAACAAAAAAGAGAAGAAAAAGAAGAGAGAAGCGAAAAAAGAAAGATAAAAAAAGAAAGAAAAGAAGAAGAGGAAAGGGAAAAAGGAAAGAAAAAAGAAGAAAGGAAAAGAGGAAAGGAAGGAAATAAAGAAGAAAGAAAGAAGAAGGATGAAGAAAGAAAAAAGAAGAGAAGAAAAGGGAGGAAATAAAAGAAAAAAGAAAAAAAGAGAAAGGAAAGAGGAGGAAAAAGGAAAAGAAAAAAAAAGGGAAAAAAAAACGGAGAGGGGGGAAAAGAGGAAAGAGAAAAAAAGGAAAAGTATGGGTGACAGCTACTCATGGACATTTCTGAAGGTTGAACTCTTTTATTATTGAGTCCTTTCCCCTGCCCACACGAGAAGGGACCTAGTACACACACCCACTAGCAATTGGAAGCACTTTTGGAGAGTGGACCAGCCTTTCCCTCAAGCCCACTGGCTCACTCTCAGTGGCTGGAGCTTACTACATGTTAGGTAGGCAGCTCATTGTCTTTGGAAAGCACTTTTCTGTTTCCATAAATTCCTGGTTGAAATTTCCATAAATTCCAACCCAGTGTGGCTGTGTTGAAACAAGCTGGTTCACCTTTGCACAGTAACCCTTGAAACAGCAAGGGCCCATGTCCGAGAGCTTTAGCAGTTGTTGGTGAGGAAGTGGAGGGACCTCCCCACAGCTCCTTTTTCCTCTCCAGGCCACAGGTGGCTCTAGTCTGCAGAACATTTCATCCCCACTGAGGTTCGTCACTGTAGATAAGGAGGCAGCTGAGGACTGCAGAGGGCCCTCTGAGGCAGGCCATGCCTGCCTCATACCAGCCCAAGAAATGCTCTGAAGGGAGGCATTCTGTGCCAAAGGTCCTGTTACTTCAGGTCCATCAGTCTGCATGCTCCGTGTTCTAAGAGGGAGGAAGGAGACTGCCTGCTGGGCATCTCAATGCCGGTGGTGAGAAGATCCATCACAATTTACTTAACATGAGTGTATTCTTTTTCATTCACCCGTCCTCTCCATAATAAGAATTTCACCAAATTGTGGTAGACTTGTTGACGGTAGCTGCAGTGACCCCAGTGTTGTGGATGGTACCTTCTCCCCACTTCAGCCCTCCTACACATCCTCTTGTTAGAGCTGTGGGAAGATGGGCTTCCTGGGAGCTGCTGGTCCCAACTTGCTGCCTCACTAGCAGTGCACAGTGGGAGCTTGTTTCTACATCTGACACGGAGGCGGTTAGAACTTGATACTTACAGTAAAGAGCAAGCAGGTTTGGCTGCTAGAACTGTCCTGTCTTGCCTCAGCTCCTCTCCCCAGGCATGGCTTAGTTCCCACTGTGGCCACTAGCACGCCTTGTCGTCCTCTGGCTGTCCAGTGACTTCGCATACCTGAGCCTCCCTTCCCACCCCAGCCTGTTTTGTTTCTTGGCTCCCCTGCATCTGGCTAGCATAAAGCACCCCTGCCCCTTTCTGCTTCCTGACAATGTAGCACTGCAGTGGCCATGGAGTCGGGCCTCCCTGCTGGGGAGGCCGACCTCTGGTAGGACAAAGGTGGTCAAGAACCTCAGTAATGCATCACATGGCTCTGCACAGATACTAACTCCACGGATCTCCCCACTGGGCCTCAAAGTCTAGACCTGGTTCCTAGAAAGTCCCCCACTCTCATTCCTGATCTAAGGCCACATATCTCAATGAGTGACCCACGAAGCAGCTAAGACCAGTATCAGCCATGTGTATCCAGACTCTGTCTACCGTACAATGTGCACAAAGACAGAAGAAATGCACTGAAGGATTAGCAGCATTTCTGAGAAGGGAGTGCCTGTGTGTTCTTGTATGTGCAGGTTCATATGCAGAGAGCAGGGAACACCAAGTGTCATCTTAGTGGCCTGGCCTTCAAAAAAGTAGGCTAGGCTGTCTGGTCAGTGAGCCTGGGGATCTGCGTCTCTGCCTTTCCGGTACTTGGACTAAAAGTGTGCAGCACCATGGCCCCTTTTCTATGTGGGTTCTGGTGACTGAACTCAGGTATTACATGCACTTCACCCAACCCTATTTTACGCTTCATCATACTTGCTAAAATTTCTATAAAACTTAAGCATTTTTGTATTTTTTTTTAAATAAAAAGTTTAATCTGTTAAATTTTTGTCAAGTGTGTTCAGCATTAATTATCCTATCACCAAAATGGCCACCATGTGGGAAGTGCTTTGGTTGGCTGCAGGCTATATTACAAGGCCCATGAAATAGAATTCCCCAAGGTCCTTTCACAGGTTGAAGGGGGTCAGAGTCATTTCTTAAGATCCTACTCTCTGTGTGCTTCATGGGATAGAATTTCTGGACTTTAGGCCACACCATAAACAGCAGCTTTTAGGAAAAGCTGGGCACTGCTGGATGTCCTATGCCACCCCGCTGAGGCCTATGGAGCATGCCCTCAAGCTGCTGCCCCACACACGGCCCCTCACAGTGGGTCATATACTGCAGTTCTCAACTATGCTCTGGCTAGTATTACTCCTCAGGGCTCTGCTTTCTCTACTCTGACCCTATGTGATATCTGCTTCCCAGCAAGCTGCCTCCTTGTAGAAATTGTCTGCATTTTTATAATTAAAAAAACAAACAAAAACCAGAAGATGGTCTTATCATAAGGACTGTTGTCACAGAAGTAGCTTTCAGACCTCAGTGCAGATGATTTTATTTTACCAGAAAATTAGTTTATTAGACAAAATTTTTTCTTCTTTGAGAAACTGAACCTATTTATGTATTTTCCTTTGCCCCAAATTGCTTGTCTCAAATAAGTATGTCCATGGTCACCATGTGTCTTCTACTTGTGTGACTTATGTAACCTGTAATCCTTTTCTTGCATGGTTGAAATTCTTTTTGGAAAGGAGGGGAATTAATTCAAACTCACGAAAGCCTTTGCCCAGTCCCAGTGTAGCTATCTAAGTACAGTGCTTCCAACTCAGAAATCCCATCACAAATTACTAAAAGGTTTATTGCAGAGATATGTTACATATTATAGAAATACATTTGAAACATTAATACACATGGGTACTGTTAAATCATTTCATAGTTCTTCAGCAAAATTAATTCCCTTAAGCTTTCATACTGTAATAAATGAATCAAATGCCCTCCATTTGTGTATCCTACCACATTGAGTTTCAGTCCACTTGATGAACAAGTCTGTGTGCCTGCCTACTAATCTGCTATGGTTGGTTGTATAAAGAATATTGAAGCCTTACAAACCCAACTATATGATTAAGCCAGGCTTGTCCTATGTACTGCTGAATCAATTCTTTCTGTGCTTGTAATTCTCTGATGTTGAATTAAGAAGGCAGGTTTTGTCCAGCCATCTCCCCACTTTATTCTGACATGAACATCTATGGAGTTTAGGAGAACATGAATTACCGTGCTTAGGTACACTGCTTTGACTTTGACTCAAATGTTGCTATTTTCTTTGAGCAGAGGAAGGAAGAACAAGTTTGTTTTACCCATAATATTTGGGAGGACTGGAGAATCCTGTTTCTGTACACTTTATAGCAGTGATCCCTCTCACTGAGGGGCTTTGCTTCTGGACAGGAGATCTTCCCCCTGGTGCCAAGCACTGGCACCCCAAATTCTGGGCTTCAGCAGTTCTCTCTCCAATGGTAAGGCACGCACAGGTGTTTTCAACCCTTTTCATCTTGGTCAAACTCTTTGGCAGGGGAGGATAGGATCCTAGATCCACTGAGAACACTCCCAGCAGTCTGTTCCAGGGCTGTTCTCCTGGCCACTGAACACGAAGGCGGCAGCAGATGCTCCTACAGCCACATGAATACGGGGGACCAGCATTCAGCAGCAGATGCTCCTACAGCCACATGGATATGGGGGACCAGCATTCAGCAGCAGATGCTCCTGCAGCCACATGAATACGGGGGACCAGCATTCAGCAGCAGATGCTCCTGCAGCCACATGAATACGGGGGACCAGCATTCAGCAGCAGATGCTCCTACAGCCACATGAATACGGGGGACCAGCATTCGGCTTATCACACACATGTGGAGCTGGCATGATGCTGCCAAGAGCAGACTTTGTGGATGCTGGGTGCACTAACATAGTCAGAGCTTCTTGGGTCAGACTGACCTAGGCTTGATGCCTTCTGATTTCTGCCGGGATCTGTCCATCCCTTGACACTGCTTTGACACTAGCTGTCACAGAAGCACTGGCCCCTGGGTTCCATGAAAAAGGAATTCTGCTCATTCAGCAGCCTTCCAGGTCTCTGGTTCTCCACATGGTGCATTATCTCCCCTAGCTGACTCATATGGGCCCAAAGTGCCGTTCTTCTACACTGAGGCAGGCAGAAGAGAACCTGAGGTGAGGCTGGGTGAGAAGCCTGAGAAATCTTTGGGGGAACCCCAGCCGACAGAGGAGGTGACCTCCAGCCTGTCAGGATTATTTCTGTCTTCTGAGAAGCCAGGCCCCAGGTGCCCCCAAGCACACCCTAAGGAGGGAGGAACTGGTGTATATAACCCTGGCCTCACTCTGAGACCCCTTCCAGAGTGAAGAAATACAACCCAACAAAGCTAATCCATTCAGCTTCCCTCCGGAATTGGGAAACAACGGTGTCCTCCAGGGCTTCATCTGCACTGAATACGCTGGTGCTGTACTCAGGTGGAGGTGACAGCTGGGCATCCACCATATCCCCAGGCACAGAAAACTGCCGCCTTCCCACACAAGAGTCACCACAGTGGACTTCAGAACAGCTTCAAACACTGCTTTCCTGGGCCCATCTCCATCATCGCATTCATTGATCCTCATTCATTCTCCCCATGTGCTTGTTTGTAAGGAAGTCCAGAGAAGGAATGCTGCAAATGGCCTGATGGATATTACTCACTGTGATTTCTTTGGGAATCCTAGTAACAAACAGACAAAGAAACAACCCAAAACAAGACCGAAAGAAGAGTCAGGTGCTATTCTGTCAAATGCATTTAATAATAATTTAGTCAACCTACTAAATTAATTTACTAAATCCCCATCTGTTATGGAAGGAGGTGATGGCTTGCTGCCACACCTGGTATGGGGAGTACCAGGTGCATTCTCCCTCCCCCTTTTCAAGAATTCTTTTCCATTCTGATGAAAAACTCTAAAGCCAGTTATAGTCCTATTGTGTTGGATTGCTTTAGTGTCAACTTGGCACGCTTGGGTTGAAGGAGCCTCAAATGGGGAATTTCCTCCATTGGACTGGCCTGTGGCCATATCTGTAGGGTATTTTCTTGATTGTTGAGTGATGTGGGAGAGCCCAGCCCACTATGGGTGGTGCCACTCTTGGGCAGGTGGTCTTGTATTGTATAGGAAAGCAGGCTGGACATGGGCCAGGGGAGCAAGCCAGTAAGCTGTTCATGGCCTATGCTTCAGCTCCTGCCTCCAGGTTCCTGCCCTGAGTTCCTACCTTGGGCTCCCTCTGTGATGAACTGTGACCTGGGAGTCAAATAAATCCTTTCCTCCCCAAGTTGGTATTGGTCAGTGTTTTGTTACAACAATTGAAGAGAAACTAGAATACTCATCCAGTGTTCAAATCTCACTTCCTGGTAACAGGAATGAGAAGGATTTAAAGTTGGTTGAATGATTAGGAAAAAACAACTCTAGCCAACAAAGAGAAGTGAAGTGGACAAAAGAAGAAAATGGTATGCCTCTAAGTCTTAGCAGCTTGAAGCAGCAGGAAAATCTGGACCTTATCTCCCGTATCAGAAAGTGTGAGCCCTAGCCAGCCAAGCATGAGGTTATATACTCTCATTCAAACCACCCAGGTCACCATATCTCCAGAGTCAGGAACTTTGGGGTACAGTAGCCATGGAAGGCATGGCTCACCACTCCTAGGATTCAAAAAGGAAAACAGGCAGCAAGTTTGGAATTCATTTTTTTTTCCCTCTCTTGACCTGTGTTGTCTGTGCACATCTGACCTACCTGTTTGGGATCTCCTCATGATCTTGGATACATTACAATATTAGGACTTTATGACACTCTGTAGGAAAATAGGATCGGTTTCTTTTTCTCTTTCCCTTTTTTGAGACAGGTTCTCCCTGAAGTCCCTTTGTAGACCAAGCTGGCCTCAAACTCACAGAGATCCACCTGCCTCTGCCTCCCAAGTGCTGGGATTAAAGGTGTGCGCCACCATGCCCGGCTCAGATCAGTTTAAGAAGGAAAGCAGGCTGTAATACAAGAGTATTAAGTGCCTATGAAATAATGGATGGGAAGGCATAGATGAGCTTTCACACTAAGGGGCCAAAGAGAAGACCCCCAAGTCTTTCTGGCTCTAAGAATGTCCCAAGTGCAGCCAACTCCATTCCTATCACACTGAATTATGTGTAAAGTATCTTCAAGGGCAATGAGGTTGTTAGGCTTCATGCTACCAGCCGAGACAGACAATAGTACCTGTTGTGAGATGCTGTCTGGTAACCAACTGCCAGCGCCTGTCTTAGGATGTCGCTCACCAGCTGCTCCGTGTCCTACAATGGAAGACTCTGTTATTCCTCAAACAGCCACCTGCCTGCCAGTGAGAGGGGTGTAGCTAACCTCATCCCTTATCCAGACTTTTGAAATAACTGCCAACTAGGGATCAAAAGCTGAACAAAAACTTAACAGACCACACATGATAGAAGCCACGATTCAGAGAAATTGTAAACCAGAATTCTTTTCATTAGTCTGATACTGTTTTTTCTTTTTGGTTTCTTGTAGACAGAGTCTTCTCTCTGTGCCAGATGGTCTGCAACTTGCTATGTGGACCAGGTTGGCTTCTATCTCAGAGATCTGCCTGCCTCTGTCTTCTTAGCGTTGGGATTACAGACCTGTGCCACCAGGCCCAGCCTCAGACACTTTTCTAGGAAGAGAGGTGAGGGAGGCTGACACTGAAGTGTCCCTTTTGGAGGGACTGTAGTATGGAAAGCACTGCTAAGCTGTAGACTGGCTGAGCATGGAAGTTGTGGGGGTTTCTCTGCTGTGAAAGGTAGGGAAAACTCAAGGGTCTGTCTTTGCCATCTTTGAAACAGTGACAGCACAGATACTTCTCAGACCAGGATACTTTGTAATAATAAGAATAGCACTAAAAAGATCTTTACAGCTATGCAGGGCAGAGGGCTCAGTGACAGACCAATTGTCTGACATGCACAAAGCCCTGTTCTATTCCAGCATAACAACAAATGAACAAACCCCTCGATACATAGAGGAAACATATAGAAAACAAATAGAAAAGAAAGAAAACTTAAAGCCCAAGTAAGATGAGGAGTTTAACAGCCTGTCAGCTCTGTTCCCCTTCTGTCTTTGTCCCTTACTCAAAATGGCCTCGAAAGACCTGGCTGGCCTTGTGCTGCAGTCACAGCTCTGGTCCCTTTGTTGTTGGCAATACTCACCTTTAAAAGCATGTCCTCTACCACAGAAGCATACACATTCCTATGCAGTGCCATGGGCTGCAGGGTGACCCCAATCTGGAAGAGGAGAAGAGAGCCATTTGTTCTCATCCAACCTTAGAAATCAGACTTGTCTGACACATACAGGGCCCTGGGTGGGAAGGGGCTCTACAATGACCCTGGGCAAAATGGAATTCTGTTTTCCCTCCCAAATCTCTATCATGGGACAACATGGCTGGGGTCTGGTAAGGATTCTGAATAGGGGTGGAAGGAGGGATATCAATACTTTGGAAGGGCTTAAAAGTCAAGACTCCAGATGCAAAAGAGGAAGAAAATGTGCTTGTGAACTGTGGTCTTCCCAGTCTTCATTGCCCTGCAAGTAAGGGTCAACACTGTTCTTTCAACCTGGGTCCTGACCAGCTGGCGGGAGGTAGATGCTGAAGAGCTGCTAAGTCTCACCAGGGCAGGACAAATAGCTCCCTCCTGAGTAACCAGGGGACTAGGCACCACATCGACACCACAGGTAGGCACACAGGAAGACTGCTCACGGAAGTATAACTTGGAAAGATTAAGACATGCCTCATGAAGGAGAGGTGCTTCTGCTGGGCAGATGTCTGTGTCTAGCCATCTGCTTCAAGGCCATGTTCAACTCTCTCGCATGTATCACTCGTCTTGCTGAAGGCTCCATATGGAAAAGCACACTGCCCAAGTTATAGGCAGAAGCAAATCAGATGTTCTGTTGCTTATGCAGGCTGATCATCTGGACACCTCAGAGCTGGTCTGTGCCCTGTCACTTACCAAAAGCCAGGGCCGCTTACCTTCTGTGTAAGGTCACCAACAAATTCAGAGCCTGCTGTTGGTGGCAGGTAGAATTTCATCTCTTCCTGTTTTTCTTCCTGTTCCTTTTTGATGTTTGTTTTCAGTGGTTCAGGGAGATTGAGTATGTCTACCTCCTCCTCATTCTCCAACTCTCTTTTCTGAAACTGCTGCACCTCCTCCAGCTTCCGGCAGAGGTCCTCAGCAGAGGAGAGGGACGATAGGCACTCTAAATGAGAGGGATCAGTCTATGACAGCTGGGGTGACAACAGAAAATGTTCTGGACCTCTGGAAGACAACAGCCTGGGGAAGGCAAGAGTCTCCAGGGAACCAGGCTTCTTTCCTAGTTTAAACTCTGTAGACACTCATGAGAACCAGTGCCTGACTGAGCAGAGAAGCAGATAGGCATCCTGCATTAAATGTGATGTTCCTGCCACCAAGACCAAAGAGGCAGCACACAGTCATCTCCAACTGCTGCCCACTCCCTGAGCATTCTGACTAAACTAAATTTTCTTCATTTTTAAAATCTGGAAAATTCAGAAACATACAGTGTAAAACATAAAATCATCCTGACTCAGGCAGGGGGTGTACTTTTAGTTGGTAAAGTGCTTGTCTAACACACATGAAGTACTGGGTTGGATCCCTAGCACTGTGTGAACTAGGTATGTCAGAACATGCCAGCACTAAGGCGATATAAAGGTAAGAGGATCAAAAGCTGAAGTTCATTAGGTCAGCCTGGGCTACATGAGACCCTATCTGGAAAAAAAAAATCATCACCAATCTCACTACTCTGAGAGGGGTACTACTGACTGTGCACACAGCCTTCAATAGGTTAGTGCATAGGAAGTCAGGAGAGTAAAGCCATCTATATACTCTGGTACTTTATGAATGAGGAGGCCAGGTGGGAGGTGGGCTTTTTCAAATGACATGACAGTGGGGGCATTTAGCTCCCGGCTTCCTGTTTCATTGACGGAGCTCTACCAGCCAAGCATATTTTGGTTTGGCATATGTAAAGTGCTGTGATGTGCTGTATACACAAGCACCAATGAAACTTGGAGGTGATCACTATGGTTTCTGTTCTCTGAGAAGCACAGATCCGGAAGCCAGATAAGCTCTCTCAGTACTGACATAAATGCAGAGAAGATAAAAGATCACCTGGCATCAGGAATGCAGGAAGCTTCCTAAAGAAATGAGACTTACCTCTCACTTTTGTGTTCTAGGTTCCCTAAGACAGAGAATTCTGTCTCCTGTGTAACGTGGTTGAACCCTTCTTATTCTCTAAGGTACACTGAAATGCTGGTTTTCCTCAATTAGGCCCTACCACCTACTCTGTCATCAAATAGCTGTTGTCCATTTCCTCATCATTTCTACCTCCAACATCTTTAGTTGTTCACATGTGCATCCACAGCCGCTTGCCTACAGCCTACCCAGACTTGGGGATAGAGCAGTACCTAAGATACTGGCCTCATTTCCATGGAAACAGGCCAGACTTGCCTATTAGGAATACCTATGGTGGTCACAAAGAAAGGTAAATCACGTCTGTCTGAAGGAAAGAGTAGATTAAGAGTTTTCAAAGACAAGTGACAGTAGGAGATTCCCATAAGAGTGGTGCATGCTTACCAGGTGGCATAAACTGAACACTACTGACTGAGACATAACACTTGTAGCACTTAGGTATAAGGGTTTTGAAGGGACTGTATTGTCTGGCATGTCATGGTAAGAAGTAAAGAAACCGCCTTATCCCCTAGGGCGGCCTCCAGCTGAAGGAAGAGCACTGAAGCCAACTATGACTACAGAGGCTGAAGGGAGGCAGGTCTACTCCACAGGAGGTGCCTGTCAGGCCACCAGGACACTGGGGCAGCCCATGTAGGCCTACCTGGCTCGCTGTCAATCTGGGTCAGCACATCCTCAATGGAGTCTCCATCATGCCTCAGGCTCTCAGGGTCCGGTGGGGTGTAGCCATGGCAGCGACACCAGTGAGCAATGTGCTTGGTTTTTAGGGGAGTCAGGTGGTGAAACCTTGGATTCTTCTCAAAGATTTCTTGTAATACTTTTCGTATTGTCATTGCTCTTTGCCACTTCAAAAAAATTTTTTGAACCATAATTAAATTCTTTAAAATTGATAGCTGTATACTGAAATCATGCAATTAAAATAAGATTTAGTTAACAACAAAAAAAATTTATAAAAAACTACTGTTGGGGGCCAGCAAAATGGCTTGGTGGACAGAGTCCTGCCACCAAGCCTGGTGACTGGAGTTCCATCCCCAGGACCCTCACGGTAGAAGGAGAGAAGCAACTCTTGTAAGATGTCCTCTGACCAGTGACATGTATGCAGTGACACTCAAGTGAGCATGCACACACCCCACAGACAGCAAATAAAAAATGCAATTAAAACAACTTTTATTGGTCCTTAACATTTATAAGAGCAAATAGACTCCTCGGTTTGCATGATGGTCTTTTACCTGGTCACACACTATGAGACCCCACTTCCTTTTCCCAGACTGACAGCAGTGGCCACCCACTGGTTCTCACCCTGTACAAGGTACCCCCTCTTTCTCATAACTCTATTGCATGTGGCAACACTGTTGTTAGTACTCCATAAAAACTTCAATCCAGGTCAAGACACAGTGGTGGATGCCATTAATCCCAGCACTTCGGAGGCAGAGACAGGTTGAGTTTCAGGCCAGCCTGGTCTACATAATGAGTTCTAGGACAGACAGGGCAACATAGTGAGACTCTGTCTCAAAAAACAAAACAAACAAAAACACCACCAAAAAATAAAAGACCTTGAATTCATTTTGCTATTTCAAAATCCATTTCTTTAAATTAATTAGTTGATTATTTTCAGGGTCTCCTTAGTCCCAGCCTACTTGGAAGTCACTATGTATTAGACCAGGCTAACTTCATTTCCCAGAGATCTGCCACCATGCCCAGCCCCCTTTTTTTTAAAACAAAATGTAAGAGATGTTTCTACTGGTAAAGGAAAGAAGTTCACAATTAAAAAGTATTTTGCCACTGAATTAAAAAAAATTTTTTTTATATATTTACAGATGGTTGTTAGCTGCCATGTGGATGCTGGGAACCCAGCCTAGGTTCTTTGCAAGAGCAGCCAGTGCTCTTAACTGCTGAGCCACCTCTCCAGCCCTACTACCATATATCTTAATAGCATATACTACAAACTGTGGTCACTTTTCCCTAACTCTCTCTGCTTTGCTGACTGGCTGCAGAGCCAACAGGCAGGCATAGCTTACCTCAGCAGCTCTCCTCTTACCGATGTTCCAGCCATAATACTGCTCCAGAGACTTTGCAGAGAAACAGCTGGCCTCTTCACCTAGAACACATGCATCCCACAAACTCTCAAGAAAATCGATTTTGATTTGAATAAAATTTTGTTTGCTAGAGGCAAGTCCAAATTTCTTTCCTTTTTCTGTTCTTTTAAATGTACGTGTTTTGCTTGCATGCAAGAGTTATAGTTGTTAGCTGCTATGTGGATACTGGAAACTAAATTTAGGTCTTCTGCAAGAGCAGCCAGTGTTCTTAGATCCTGAGCCATCTCTCCAGCCCTCTTTATTTCCTTTTTTTTAAATTTTATTTTTTGAAAGAATTTCATTATTATTTTTATACATAATGAGTGTATTGCCTGCAACGTGTAAGTGCAACGTGTCATGCAGTGCCTGTGGAGGTAAGAAGAGGGCATCAAATTCCCCTGGAAATGGAGTTATAGATGGTTGTTAGCTGTCATGTGGGTGCTGGAAATCAAACCTGAGTCCTCTGCAAAATCAGCCAGTGAGTGCTCTTAACTGCTGAGCCATCTCTCCAAGTCCTTAAATTTTATTATATTTTGTGTGTGATGTTTGACATATGTGTATGAGAGTAGATATATGCTCTTCCTCAACTCTAAACTGGAGATGACATCATCTAGCAAAGGAAACTCTGGTTAAAGGACCTATAATTAGGTTCTAATTGTATATACAACAATTTGTGATTTAGATACAAAAATGAATATAAAAAAATCCTTCTGCAGATCAAACTGTAAGTGACTAAAGACTTAAGTGCCTAGGAGGCAGCTCAGTGGCACAGCACTGCTCAGCACTGCTCAGCATGCACAGGGCTCCTGGTCTCCTGACAGTACTGTCTCTACCTCCCCTCCTTCCAGTATCTTCTGTGGATGTGACCAAGATGCTGTGAATTCCAGGACCCTGAAAATGAGTATATGCCTAAAACGCTAACTAACAAACAAAATATTCCAAGTAGTTTACAACTTAAAAAAAGAATCTGTGCACCAAGTATAATTATCTTACTTTTTGAAATAATTAATGGAATCTTCTTTACTACTGCTGTTAAGAGCTGTTGGATAGTCTCCAAATGGTCGATCCTGAGAAGGTAAAAGATAATAAATTATACACACACACACACACACACACACACACACACACACA
>VZQC01012005.1:6224432-6279260 GCA_009823505.1 Rhizomys pruinosus | reverse complement strand
AAAAAAAAAAAAAAAAAAAAAATATATATATATATATATACACATACATATATATTAGTTGATCCTAATTATCTGTCATGTTAAAATCTACCACATTTCTATTGTCTTTAGAAGTTCCAGACAATTTAGATTGCATGATTTAATTTTCTTGATTTGGAAAAGAGAAAGGCCAAAGAGGCACAGCAAGGCACGGCAAGTGCAGGGTGGCACAGGGCCACCATGAAGCATAGGCAAAGGATATGGAGATGCAGGAACAAAATGGAAACACCTGAGTGATCCTAGACAAGAACTCTATCCACAGGCATGCCCAGCAGGTATGTGCTAACAAGCTCAAGTGAATTCTTCTGCTTCCACAGCTACAGATCAAGTGCTGCCCCTAAACTCTTCAGCTCTCAAGGACAGGCAACTCTTCCTGGAGAGGCTAACTCACAAACACTCCATCACTCAGCTATCACAATCACCATTTCCAAAAAGCATCATAAAAACACCAAAAGTAAAGCTCCTTAAGAGGAAACTGAAACTTACTTAATGACGTAGTTGCCCAGCTCAGAACTTTCTTCAGTTTTCACTGTTGTCTGGCCCTCCTGTGAGAGGCAGTTTGGCCCAGGAGTTTCTGGTTCAGTCTTCACTACAAGGGAAGATCAATAGAGAGCTGTTAGGGCCTATGTGAGAGCGAAACAAAGTTCCTCACTGAGCCACACCCAGCTGTTGTGAGGATATAGCAAAGGACAGGATGGCTCCTGTCATGACAGATCAGCACACACAGGACCTGATAACTTAGGTCCCAGGAAGAGCAACTCCAGGCTCAAGGCAAAGACAATAAAGTGATTTTTTTACATATTTTTTTTTTATAAATTAAAAAAAAAATTTTACTTTATGTGTATGAATGTATTGTCTGCACGCAAGTCTGTGCACCCGTGACATGCAAGAGCCGCGGAGGTCAGAAGAGGGTGTCAGACTCCCCTGGTACTGGAGTTCTCCTGGAATTGGAGTTTCAGACGGCTCTCGGCCGCCATATGGGCGCTGGGGATCGAACCCAGGTCCTCTGTAAGAGCAGTCGGTGCTCTTAACCGCTACGCCATCTCTCCAGCCCGATTTTTTACATATTAACTGCTCTGTAGCCCTCTCATATCCTACCCCACTGGCCCAATGTCATGTTAGGCTGTACTGCTAGTGCTAAGCTTATTGACTGCAGCATTACTCTAGTATTCTGAGACACAAGGCAGAAAGTAAAAAATCAGATCTGCTGTGCTTGGCTCAAAATTTCTAAGCTAATCCTATCAGGCTTTCATTTAAAAAATTATTTTTTTTTGTTTTATGAGTGCATTGCCTATTATGTATGTAAGTGTACCTGTGTTGTGCAATCTCAGAGGTCAGAAGAGGGTGTCAGATCCCCTGGAACTGGAGTTAGGACACTTGTTAGCCACCATGTCAGGGTTTGGAATTGGACCTGGATCCTCTTAACTGCTGAGCCATCTCCCGAGCCGCTGTTCATCAAATTCTTATACAAAATCCGTTCTCTCCTTAATTGATATATAAGATGTATTCAGTAGGCACAGCATTTGAATTTGGCTTCTTCAGGCTTGCCAGTTCCTCTCTGGCAGGTTAGGCCAGAGTCTTGGAGTCATACCACCACAGATTTTCTCTGTTATCATTTAACAATGGAATGACCATTCTTTTTTTATTTTATTTTTTTTTATTTTTGTATGTGTATGAATGTACTGTCTGCATGTAGGTTTGTGCACCCGTGTCGTGCAATGCCGCGGAGGTCAGAAGAGGGTCTCGGATTCCCCTGGAACTGGAGTTCTCCTGGAATTGGAGTTACAGACGGTTCTTAGCCGCCATGTGGGTGCTGGGGATCGAACCCGGGTCCTCTGCAAGAGCAGTCGGTGCTCTTAACCGCTAGGCCATCTCTCCAGCCCCGGAATGACCATTCTTACATGTCTTTTGATACACACACCCAATCTTTTCCGAGAAGTGGATTCACTGGAACAGAGGATCGATGTTATTTAACTTTATCAAAAACTGTCAGGGCTGGAGAGATGGCCTAGCGGTTAAGAGTGCTGACTGCTCTTGCAGAGGACCTGGGTTCGATTCCCAGCACCCACATGGCGGCTAAGAACTGACTTTAGCTCTAGTTCCAGGGGAATCCAATGCCCTCTTCTGACCTCTGTTGCATTGCATGACACGAGTGCACCAACCTACATGCAGACAGTACACTCATACACATAAAAAATAATAAATAAATTGAAAAGGTCATAAAAGACTGAGAAAAAGATGCAAGACAGGACTTGTGTATGACAGAATCCATGAGTTCTGATGGGGGGAGGGAGGGAACATGAGGGGTGGGCATGGATGGGGGAATGAGTCTAAATTTGATTAAGAAATGTAGGCAATGTGCTCAATGAAAAAAATTAATTAAAAAATACAATAACTGCCAAATGGAGGCTGGGTATAGTGGTGCATGCCTTTAATCCCAGCACTTGGGAGGCAGAGGCAAAGGCAGGTGGAGTGAACTCTGTGAGTTCAAGCCCACCCTAGTCTACATAGCAAGCTCCAGGCCAGCTGGGACTAAAGGGAGACTCTGTCTCAAAAAACAAACAAAAAAATCAATAAAACAAAATCTCAAATGGTTTTCAACGTTTTTGTGTCCACTTTACAGTCCCATCAGCAGCATATGCAAGCTTTATTTGCTTTACATTCTTGTCAGCCTCTATTGTGAAAACTTGAATTCTTGGTGGATTTATTTACTCTTAATTTCTCTTGCAATGTTTATGACTATTCCTAGATTCCTACGAATCTAGCATTTTCTTATTATTTATGCAAACTGGTGTCTGTGTGTCAGGTGTGTGCAAGGCAGGTGAAGGCCAGAAGAGGGCATCAGATCCCATGGAGTTCCAGGAAGTTGTGAGCCACCCATGCTGGGAACCAAACTTGGGTCCTTTGCAAGAACAGCAAGTATTCTTAACCACTGAGCTCTCTCTCTAGCCCCTGAATTTTTTTTAAAATCTTTATTTTGCACGTATCTGAATGCATGTGGGCATGCTTTTGTGCTATGGAACAAGTGTGTAGGATAGAGGACAAACTTCAGGAGTTGATTCTCTCCCACTATGTGGGCCCTGAGACTCAAATTCAGGCCCTCAGTCTTGGTGGCAAACTCCTTAACATACTAAGCCATACTGCTGGTCCCTACCTTTTTAAAAATTTTTGGTTCTAGTTTTCCCTTTCTTCATTAACAGATGTTTTTGTCTCCCCCCCCCCCCCGCCTTTTGGTTTATATAGCCAGTTTGGCCATGAACTTGTTACAATCTTCCTCCTTCAGCCTTCTGAGTGCCTGGAGTAAGTGCTATCTCTATTTTCATTTCACTGTGTATGTTTTGCCCACATGTATTTAAGTGCACCTGTGTGGTACAATGCCCATGGAGGCCAGAAGAGGGTGTCAGATCTCTTGGAACTAGAGTGTTAGCCACCACTGGATGCTGGGAATTGACCTGGGTCCTCCATAAAAGCAGCTAGTGTTCTTTTTTTTTTTTTTTTATTAATTTTATTTCTGTATGTGTATGAATGTACTGTCTGCATGCAGGTTTGTGCACCCGTGTCGTGCAATGCCGCGGAGGTCAGAAGAGGGTGTCGGATTCCCCTGGAACTGGAGTTCTCCTGGAATTGGAGTTTCAGACGGTTCTCGGCCGCCATGTGGGTGCTGGGGATCGAACCCGGGTCCTCTGCAAGAGCGTTGGCGCTCCTAACCGCTAGGCCATCTCTCCAGCCCCACAGCTAGTGTTCTTAACTGCTAAGCTATCTATCTGTTCAGCTCTGTCTTTAATTTTTTTTTTCCAATTTTTATTTTTTTAACAATAAGTTATGAGTACAAGCATCCTTCATGTAAAACCAATTTGCAAGCAGCTATGCCCAAACCCACACAACCCAAGTCTCCCCCATCCAGCTGGTGGGGCTTATATGTACAATCATGTTGATCCAATAAGTGTCCAGACTATGTTTCTGTAGTTTCACCGTTTACCCCAATTGCAGCCCTTAAATTCTACCATGCCTCCTCTTCCGCAGATTGTCCCCTAGGCTTAGAAAAGGGGCACTGGTGGATGAGAAGCAAAACAGTCTACTTTCTCTGGAGATGTCCTTTTGGACTCTGATCAGTTCTGGCTGTTTCCTTTCATGGGCTGACAGTTTGTCCAGGAATAACATTTCAATCCTACTAATGAAGAACAAGCAATTAGATATATAGGTATTTAAAGGGTACTAATTATTATGGTAGGTTACTTTGGTATAAACACAGATGTATGGATGGTATGCTAGTCCATGAATTATATTTTTTCTATAAAAGATGACAAGGTCTTACTGTGGTTTATAAATTCTCCTAACCACTAGAGGATGTAAGCTTGTGTCATCAGCCATGAATTATTCCTCTGAGGAGAGAGCTAATAGCCAATTAGATTTGGGATATACAGTCATGTGGCTGCCACTCCTGCACAATATTTCCAGGCAGTTGAGGTGTAGCTGGTGCTGACGGAGGAGTCTTGCTTGACTCAAGGTGACCAATTTTTGCTTTATTGGTTTAGGGGCCTTTGGTACCACTCTCTGGAATTCCAGAGACCCACTGTATACTTGCAAGTGCTTTCTCAATACATCTTTCCCATGCTTGCATCAAGTGTTCGACATCAGGGCACCAGTTTACAGGCAAGAAGCCTTTACCTTTTTTGGGGGGGGGGTCTTGGATCCCCTGGCCAACATCTGCTTGGTAGAATAATCCATTGCTGATATCAGAGGTCTCCTGTATTAATATATTTTGCTTAAATGCACAGCTTGAAAAGACTTTAGTATTATATTTGGCTCTGAATAGGGAATAATCCTTTTCACATTTCCTATGTCTATTAATCAATTAAAGAAAACAGTTATACCAGTTTTGTAAGAGATTACCTCTATAACAGTCAGCTCTATGTTATGGTTAGAGAATGAATTCATTACCATCATGTATGTATTTGTTCTATGAAAAGGAGGTAAGAAGGTATCTCATATTAAAACTTTGCTGCCTCTAAAAGTTAAGGTTCATTAGGACTCATTATAAACAGTTGTTATAAAAAGGATCCACAGAGATGTTTGATGTCTGCAGCAGTCTGAGGATTTTCTTCCTTTTAATGCTTAGATGGGCCAATTTCTCTCCTGGTATTTCATGTTGCATCCTGCACAATGAAAAGCTGTATCTTTTCTCTCTCAGCCATTAAGGTGGTGACATTTTGACCCATGGGAACATACAACTATTTTCCCATAGTTAATTTTAAGATTTAAATTGAAAACTTGACAGAAAGTTTTAATATATAACTGTATCCCCCCTTTTTTATTTTAGGTTTTTATTTTTTGACCCATGCATCTCAAAAAGGCAGTTGTAGTACACATACCTATAGGCAGGAATCAAAGTGTAAATTTCACTAAATTTACCCAAGCTGTTTTGGGTGACTGTATGTTGTTAATTTGGGAAGCAAGCTTAATTCCTTAAGTTAAATTATCCTACAGGTAAAAGACAATGTTGATACTGTATAACAAGATGATACTGTATAACACAGAAATTATAGAGAATGTTAGTATGTGTTAATCCCAAGGTTATTGTTATATGGATTTTAAGTAAAACAAATGTGGACAATTTATATTTCCACTTAACTTAGATGTATTACCATTTCTTTAAAACCTTTAAACCAAATTGTGATTAATATAGATATTTTTACTTTTAATGAGTTCTAAAATACCATATTTGGGCAAAATTGGATATTTTTTTTTGTGTGTGTGGTGTAGTGGCATATGCCTTTTTTAAAATTTTTTTTATTTTTAAGGGATTCTACAATATAATGACACAGTTGTTTGCAGATAACATTGATATTACTCAGTATGTCATACAATTAGGTAATTGGTGCATTTTGCAAGTATCTATGTCCAAATTTTGAACAACCCAAGGTTCCCATAGTCCAGTTGGAGAAGCTTGCATGCATAGGCATGTTGATCAATCAGGAGTCCAGACTATATTCCTGTAGTCTCATGATTCACCCCTATCTCTCCGCAGCTCTTACAATCTACCACGCCTCCTCTTCCGCAGTTTGTTCCCTGGGCTTTGGGAAAGGGGCACAAGTGGGTGAGAAGAAAACAGTCTAATTTCTTTGGAGTTGTCATTTTGGACTCCAGTCTGTTCAGCTAGTGTTCTTAACTGCTAAGCTATCTATCTGTTCAGCTCTGTCTTTAATTTTTTTAAATTTTTTTTAAATTTTATTTATTTCTGTATGTGTATGAATGTATTGTCTGCATGCAAGTCTGTGCACCCGTGACGTGCAAACACCGCGGAGGTCAGAAGAGGGTGTCAGACTCCCCTGGAACTGGAGTTCTCCTGGAATTTCAGACGGCTCTTGGCCGCCATGTGGGTGCTGGGGATTGAACCCGGGTCCTCTGCAACAGCGGTCGGCGCTCTTAACCGCTAGGCCATCTCTCCAGCCCGTCTTTAATTTTTAAATTGTGGCTAGTATATAGAAAGTAAAATGATTTTCTATTTTTACTGACAACTATTATGTGACTTTGAGTCACTATGTCCAACAATCAATCATAGCATTTTTTGGATTTATTTATTTTATGTGTATGAGTGTTTTGTATGTAAGTGTACACCTGTAATGCCTGTGGAGGTAGAAAAGGGCCTGGAATACCTGTACTGGAGTTACAGATGGTTGGGAGTTGTCAGATGGGTGTGGTAACAGAACTTAGGTCCTCTGTAAGAGCAGCAGTTCTTAACTGCTGAGTTATCTCTCCATCCCCTCATAGTACTTTAAAGTTTGGAATAACTCTTCTATAATAGAAATGAAAACATGTTCTTTAAGCCAGGCATAGTGGTGCACGCCTTTAATCCTAGCACTTGGGAGGTGGAGGCAGAGGCAGGCGGATATCTGTGAGTTCAAGGTCAACCTGGTCTACAGAGTGAGTTCCAGGCCAGCTGGGGCTACAGAGAGACCCTTTCTCAAAAAGACCAAAAAAAAAAAAATTATACATAAAAACTGAAAAATGGAATAAACTCTAAATAAATTACAATATAAAATTCCAATGTAAAATACTCAGCAAATTCCAATGTAAGATACTCAGCAACAACACACATCTCAACAGTGAATGAAAACAGATACAAAAGAATGTATATACTTTCATTTTTATAAATCTCAAAAACAGAAATAATCTCTGGTAACAGAAATTAGAATAGTGGTTGTCTACAGGGGCTAGAAATTGACTAGAAAGGGTATGGACTACAGAAAATTCCATATCTTGAATGGTATGTTGCTTACATGGGTCTATACATTTATTAAATCATCAATTACTTATTATCTCTGTACCTCACTGAACATTGTATTTCACTTAAAACCAAAACAGAGGGTTGGCAAGATGGTTCAGTGAGGTGCAACCAAGCTTGATATCCTGAGTTCGATCCCTGGGATGCACATGGTAGAAGGAACAAACTGACTCCCATAAGTTGTCCTCTGACCTCTACATGTGTATTATGGCATGTACCAGTGTGCACACACAGGCATACATACACAGGCACATACAATAAATGTAGTAAAAAAAAAAAAACTTAAAACAGGTGCTCTGGCTTTGTCACTAAACAAATCAGCATCTGTATGAGGCAGAACTGACTGTAGCTTCTACAGCCTGGTAGAGTGACAGCAACACTTTCACAGCTCTCTTCTAGAAGCCCAGGGGCTGGAAAATGCTTTCCTATGCAGGCTAACTCACACTGTCTTTCTAGGAACCAAACTCTGAGGTTGCAAAGTAGTATGCAGAAGACTGGGCATGGCTATGTACCAATGAAATTTTACTTACAAAAAGAAAAAAAAAAAAAAAGGTAGTGGTATACTGCTTTAGCGTGTAGCTTTTTAGTAAACTATGTTTAGCAAAATATAAATCCATCTCCCAAGAGATGGCCTGCAAAGTAGACTAGCATGTAGAAAACAGATGTATTTCAAATTCCAAACTTCCTGCTTCTAGACTTGTGAAGTATTTCTATTTCTTCTTTTTTTTTGGGGGGGGGTCTTTTTGAGACAGGGTCCCCTGTAGCCCAGCTGTGGCTTAGAACCCACAATGTAGACCAGGCTGTTCTTGACCTCACAGAGCTCAACCTGCCCCTGCCTCCTGAGTGCTGGTACTAAAGGTGTGCGCCACTACACCTGGCAGTATATTTTTAAACTTGTTTCCTCATCTAGAAAAATGGGTATGTCAGCTATGCTGCAGTACTGAAGAATTATGTGTTAAGTGAAGAAACACAGACTCAGAAAAACAAATGATGTTTATTTCCCCTCATTTGTGGATCCTAGCACCAAATCCTTATATGTGAATATATATCCTGATGTAACTGCAGGAACCAGGAAAATGGAAAGTGACTAGGAAGGCAAAGGGGAAGAAGAAAACTGAGCAAGAACAGTAGGAGGCAGGAATTACTAAGGGAATAATGGGTAAAATGGGGGTATTTAAATAGGGAGGGGAAGGAACTACAGAGATAAAGGGAGAGAACGAACTCAAGAGAGGTGGAACCATAGGAGACAGGAATTATCCAGGGAGAAATGGGGAAATGGGGAGAACGTGGAGGTGGGTTAGAAAGGGCAAGAGAAGAGGTAAATAATGCCTAGGTAGAATTAAAAACCCGAGGGAATTGTATTGTCCCAAAACCTACTGACAGTTTACACATACATACAGTATCTCCACATGAGTTCATGTGCAAAGCTGAAGGCTACATAAAAAGAAACAGTGCCAGATAGGAGAAATCTTTGAGTTGTTGACCAGGGTAGTCTAAGAGACTCCCCAAACTGCACAGGCTATTACCATAGCCCTTGATTGCCTCCCAGAACTTGAAGGCAAGACTCTACTGCTGAAGACAGGGCATATTCTGGAGACCTGATTTGGAGCAATGGAGCTGGAACTGGAAGCCACCTCCTCTGAAAGCTCTCATACCTTTGAAAGATGCTAAGGGAAAACATCAATTGATGGTCCAGCCTCAGCATCTAGGCCCAATAACCACATAAATGATTGGCACAGCAAATGACATTGGTGCAGAGGTGGCAGTTTTATCTTGGTGTAATGCAACAGCTATGTAATTGGACTTAAAGCCCACTCAGTGGGAGGAAACTCATGTGTGGTACTATAAACACAGCCAAATATACATAGCTGGAGAGGTCACAGATCTTAGAGAAAATCCCAAGACTAGAACATACCAAGACCAATGTAACTTCTTACTATGTGTAAAATATGGATCGTAATATTTATAGGCAAGTACCCCAATCACCATTCATTAAACAGGCTTCTTTTTCAACAGATACAGATTATTACAGTTTCCCAACTGGTCATACATAGAGATTGCCTGTAAATTGCCTAAGCCTAAGTAACATATCTACAATGCAACCTCTACACCTAAGGCTCCATCTCTCAGTTCTCATCAATGAAGCTCCCTCAGGCAAGAGGGCCAGGAACACAAAAGGTCACAAATGCCGTAGAGAATGAGAGTCTGCAGAGTGTAGGTCCTTGGACAGGTCTCCTATATTAAACTCTACCCACCCAGCGCTCAGGGACCATTGGGGAAGAGTGGGTGGAAAGATTTTCAGAGCCAGGGAAAAGGTGCACGACCAAATGGAAATAGAGTCCTGCAGGCTCCTGGGACCTTGCTCATATGAACCTACAGCAATGGTGTCAGCATACACAAGATCTATGCAAACTCAAGCAGAAAAACCTCCAGCACAGAACTGTGGAAATGGACAGCAGGTCCCAACTACAGTCGAAGAATTACTGGCAGATGATTATTGCTGGGTAAGTAAGGGAGGGATTCTAGAAAGGCTGACTAGACCCAGATGGATGAACTTGCACTGAGGCATGTCTGGGGACACTAATTTGACCAGAGGCTCTGAACATAGGGTGGCTGTCATCATTACTAGAGATGGTTGGTATACATGGCAAGTTTGCTCAGATTCACCCCACCTTCAATGAATCTCTCTTATAGTCAGCAATGTCCTTCTGCTAGCTCCTTGTCCCCATCTAAAGCTCCTTTGCCACCACTATGTTCTCCAATGTTGCTAAGTGATCTTATTTTCACAAATAAGCCCAAGTCTTGTCTCTACTGTTTTCTTTATGCAGCACAACCCTGATCTCTCTATAGTTAAAAAAAGATGCAGTTTTTTTAAAATGGGGCTGGAGAGATGGCTCGGTGGTTACGAGCATCAACTGCTCTTGCAGAGGACCTGGGTTGGATTCCCAGCACCTACATGGTGGCTAAGAACCGTCTTTGACTCCAGTTCCAGGGGAATCCAAAGCCCTCTTCTGACTTCTGTGGCACTGCATGACACGGGTGCACCAACCTACATACAGACAGTATACTCATACACATTAAAAAAAAAAAAATCCGGTTTTTGAAAGTCTAGTTTACATGGTCCATAAACAATCCTGCCCCTGCCAACTCTGACTGGGCACCTTGAACTTCAACATATCACTTTCCGATCACTTCTCTTCTTCTTCTTCTTGAACTTCAACATGTCACTTTCCAGATCATTACTACTACTACTTCTTCTTCTTCTTCTTCTTCTTCTTCTTCTTCTTCTTCTTCTTCTTCTTCTTCCTTCTTCTTCTTCTTCTTCTTCTTCTTCTTCTTCTTCTTCTTCTTCTTCTTCTTCCTTCTTCTTCCTTCTTCTTCTTCTTCTTCTTCTTCTTCTTCTTCTTCTTCTTCTTCTTCTTCTTCTTCTTCTTCTTCTTCCTCCTCCTCCTCCTCCTCCTCCTCCTCCTCCTCCTCCTCCTCCTTCTTTAAATTTAAAACTTATTTTTATTTAATGTGTATGAGTGTTTTGCCTGCATGTATGTAAGTGTACTCATATCATGTAAAGCCCAGAGGCTAGAAGAGGGTGTCAGATCCCCAGAATTGGAGTTATGGATAGCTGTTAGCCACCATGCGGGTGCTGGGAATTGAACCTGGGTCCTCTGCAAGAGCAGCCAGTGAGCCAGTGCTCTTAACCACTGAACTCTCTCTGCAGCCCCCAGATGACTTTTGTATTTGTCAATCACAGCTTGCTGTGTAGACCACCTTCCTCAAGCTGGTATCAACTGGAGGGCAGAAGGGATGCTCTATGCCTCTGTGATACCTTATTTCTCTTAGTCCACTACATAAGTGTTCAGCATGCAATTGCTATGTGGCTGATTCACAGTTGCTGAAGAGTCAAAGGATTTAGATTATAGTATGTCCTGCATGAAATTTTAGTACAAAATACTGTGAGGTCCCACCTACCTTTTGCAATAGCTATTGGAGTAGAGCTGGAGGCAGCTGGAGTTGGGACAGCTATCGGCAAGATGGCAGGTGATTTGTTGGTAGAAAAGGACTGAACCACTAAAAGGCAAAAAATTGGGGAAATATAATAGTATAAGAAATTATTTTTTATTAACTTATTCTTTGAAAATGTGATACATGAACATATTCTGGTTGCCTGGAACACCTTCCCCCTATTCCACCCCGTCTCCCAATAAATCCTCCCACTATCATGCCTTTTAATATTTTGAAACCTGAGTTTCACCAGAGCTGCCCATGTGGGCGTTGGTGTGGAGCTATGGAGGGGGGCACCGGCAACTCAGCAGTGGTTAAAGCACTGAAGACAACAGTTCCCGCCTCCCTAAGCAGCCACCAACTGCCAATAGTTCTCTCTGAGGAGGGGAGGGGCTGGGCCCCATGAATCTCTCTCTCATCCTTGACTGAATGTTGATACCTAGTTTTGTTCAGGCCTGTGCAGGCAACTGCAGGCACTGTGATGCAGTAATGTTTGATAAGAATGATCTAATTCCCATGTGAGAGCCCCATTTTTAACTAATACAATCATAGCACAACAGAAATGCTAAGGTCCTTCTTTTTATGTACTGATCCAGTTAGATGGGCTACATATCAGTACCAGGGAAAGTGAGCTGTATCAACTAGGGACATGGAGGCTTGTCAGCAAACTTAAAAAAATCAAATTAACCTCAATTCTCACATATGTTCAAAATGTCTACTGGGCCAGGTGTGGTGGTGCACACCTTTAATCTCAGCACTCAGGAGGCAGAGGCAGGCGGATCTCTGAGAGTTCAAGGCCAGCCTGGTCTACAGAGTGAACTCCAGGCCAGCTGGGACTGAAGGGAGCCCCTGCCTCAAAAAAAAAAAAAAAAGTCTAGTGGGCAATGATGTTTGCCACCAAACCTGATGATCTGAGTTCAATTTCCAGGGCCCACATGATAGAAGAGGAGAACTAATTCCTACAAGTTGTCCTCTGACCTCCACATTCAAATGCACATGTGTACATACATACACACACACACACACACGCACACACACACACACATACGCACACACAGTAATTTTAAAAATTAAATTAAAAAAAAAAAAAGAAAGAAAAAGAAATGGGCACCTAACAAGTGGGCAGAATTTTACTTCCAGCCCTTGACAGCATACCTGGGAAGTTAAATGGCAGGCTGTTCCAGGCAAAGACACATCACCAACTGGTACAAAATGGATTTTTGAAAGATGGAGTTGTGTAAGGCTCATGGTGAGAGACGTACCTTTATTCACAGGCATCAGGATCGTCTGCACAGTGCCAGAGGGGTTCACACTTAGTGGCTTGAGCTGGCTGGGAATTGTCAGGACAGCCTGCTGGGGACTAGACTGACTGGAATGAATCTTCAACAGTCCTAAAATAAGTTGGAAGATAAGGCCAAGCTAAAGATCAGATGCTTCTGCAGGGTCCTTGCCCTCTCTGCTACTCTTGTTTTCTCCTACAAGGTTCTAGGACAGAAACCCTTTGGTAACTAAGCTAGAAGCAGGAGGCAATGCATGATGCAGAACTCACAGTGAAACTGATGTGATAGAATTTATTTTTCAATTATCCTTGTACACAATCAGAAAGAGAGAAAATCTTCCAAACAGAGAACAGGAAAGTGCAGTGCGATATAAGCTGTGTCACCCAGCAAATAGTATCTGCTTATTGAGATATGTCCTGGGGGGAGCAGGGATGACCTGGTGTTTTGTAGTTTGAAAGTTCTTATTTTTATCAAAGTGTTACATGCTGAGAAGCTGAAAAGTGGGGGGAAAAAAAGACAAACTTCTAAGAGAAAACTGTAACCCAGCTCCCATCCAGCACCCAGAGCTCTTCACTGCAACTCTTTTATTGTTCAGATCAGCAATTTCTTTTATTTTTTTAAATTACTAAAAAGAATGCATACAGTGGAGGGCTTATCCTTTTCTGGTAGTCTTTTCAGGCACCTTCATTTTCTCTTTCCTACATTCCCATGTTGTTCTCTGTGATCCAAAGAAATGAACAACTTCACTTTTCCTTTGAAAATACCTTTTTTCCAAACACCTTCCTAAGTCTGCCCTCACAAGATACTTCTGGAAACAACTTTCCCCACTCAAAACCCCTAAGCAGTGCATAGTCCCATCTTTCTAAAGAACTCTGACCCACCTCCAGCCCACTGCTTTCTGGAAATGTCAAGCTGCTTCACTATTACCCTCTCTCTTCCTCTCTTAATTTACACTTGTTCATTCTGGTAAAGCAGATACTTTAGTAATGTGTCTGGACAGGGCAGACAGGAAATACACTTGAAGCTTTGCCTATCAGAGAAGTCTACCTCCACTCATAATGATGTTACTGACTAGTAAATTCTAGACTAAAATTGACACAATGGCTAGACAGTATTTCTATACATTTTAAATTTTCCCTGGAACTTGAAAAGCAATGAGTTTAATGATTATGTAATGAAAGTCCTTAACAATTCAATGTATTTTCTCTAAATCATTTTAGTCCTGGCACCTTGCACCTGGCTGGGCCTCTCTCTACTGTGCGGGAATTTGCACCCTTTGATTCCAGAAGAATTGTTTCATTTGTGGTTCTCTTCCTTGTCATGGTTTTCTTTCTTTCTTGTCCTGTTTTTTGAGGCAGGATCTTGTCATGTAACTTCATCCCCCAAACTCCCCTGGTGGGCTACACAGCATGAACAACCATGTGGCCAGCATCTCACACTAGTTTCTGGAAGTCCTTTTAGTGTGGCTAGACAGAGCGCCTCGACAAAAAAAAGTAACTGACTTTTGCTTCTTTTTGGGGGGAGACAGTCTCAAGTAGTCCTGGATGTCCTCACTATGTACTTGAGGAAGACCTTGAAATGCCGATTCTGCCTTTAACTCCCAAGAACTGGGGTTAGAGGTAGAGGTATGTGCCACTCTGCCCATCCATAACTGATCTGTCAAGTTTGAGAAGCAAAGCTAACATCAGCCCCCAGAACCTGGGACAGCACTTTGTAATCAAATCCATTAATATTCCTGTGGCAAAACACAGAAATACATTAATTTAGTATAAATAGGTGGTCAATAGAGGGTGAAACTTTGCCTAACATTTTGACAAATATAATCCTTGGTTTTCGAGATGGCCTAGTGGTTAAGAGTGCCGACCGCTCTTGCAGAGGACCCGGGTTCGATCCCCAGCACCCACATGGCGGCTGAGAACCATCTGAAACTCCAATTCCAGGAGAACTCCAGTTCCAGGGGAATCCGACACCCTCTTCTGACCTCCGCGGCATTGCACAACACGGGTGCACAGACTTGCATGCAGACAGTACATTGATACACATAAAGAAATAAATAAAATGCCGAGCGTGATGGCGCACGCCTTTAATCCTAGCACTTGGGAGGCAGAGGCGCGCGGATATCTGTGAGTTCGAGGCCAGCCTGGTCTAGAGTGAGTTCCAGGACAGCCAGCCAGAGCTACAGGGAGACCCTGTCTCAAAAAAAAAAAAGAACTACAAATAAAAGATAAAAAAATGGTGACAGTGATGATTTGGACAATGGTAGTAATTACTGATACAATGGCACTGTAGCAGATAGTATTTACATTTTAATATTAATTTACTTAATCTTCTCAACTTTCTGAGATAAGTGTTATTACCAACTTCATTTTGCAGAAAAGAAACAAAAGTTTCTACAATTAGGGCAATTTAGCCTAAGAATTTACATCATCTCATTCAAAGGCATAAAAAGGCCATTTTAGTGAGGCCACAAAAATATCTGACATCTTGCCAAATTTCAGAATCACCCCATTAGCTGGTAAGAATATTAGGGCTCGCTCACACACACACACACACACACACACACACACACACACACACGTATGTTTGATTTTGAAAGCAAAGAAATGCATAACATGTTCTATAATGAGTCTATTCAAAATTAGTCATTAATAAAGAAGTGGGTTCTTCAGGAAAACCGTTAAGATACTCAATAGGGTTCCAGATAGCAAAAAATTTGCTTGATTGGTCTTATTTTTTTCAGACAGGGTCCCATTGTATAGATCTAACTGGCCTGGAACTCCATATGTAGACCAGGCTGGCCTTGAATTCACAGAGACTGCCTGCCTCTGCTTCCCAAATGCTGGGATTTCATGCCTGGCTAAAATTTTACCATTAAAAATTTTAATTCAGGGGCTGGATGTATGGTTCAGTGGTTAAAAGCATTAGCTGGTCTTGCAGAGGACCCTGGTTCAATTCCCAGCACCCACATGGTGGCTAACAACTGTCAGTATTTCTACTTCCAGGTGATTCAACATTCTCTTCTAATCACCAAGCGCACTGCAAAACACCAGTGCACTTAGATAAAGGTTTAGCCTCAAACTTAAAAATTTTTACCTAGATTTTTTTTGTCTTTTTTTTTTAGACAGGGTCTCCCTGTAGCCCCATCTGACCTGGAAATCACTATGTAGACCAGGCTGGTCTTGAACTCAGAGATCTGTCTGCTTCTGTCTCCCTAGTGTTGGGACTGAAGGCGTGCACTACCATGCCTGGCTTATACCTAGATTCTAAGATCAGAATAATTTACTTAAATTTAGTCGGTGAGATGGTTTAAGGTGCTTGCCAACAAGCCTAACAACTTGAGTTCAATCACCAAGACCCACAGGATAGGTCTTAGAGAACTGATTTCTTAAAGTTGTCCTCTGACCTCTACGTGTATGCATGCATGCACACATACACAGATATACACACACAAAACCAACAGGGGGCTAGAGAAATAGCTCTGTGTTTAAAAGCACTTGCGGTTCTTGCAGAAGACCTGGGTTCAGTTCCCAGCACCCACATGGAGGCTAACAATTGCCTATACCTCCAGTTCTGAGGCATCTGACATCCTCTTGTGGCCTCTGTAGGTTCTGCATGCACTTTGTGTACTTGCCTACATGTAGGCAAAACACTCAATATACATAAAAATAAACACAGGTTTTAAAAGGTAGCTATTTGGAAAATATTTTTGGTTATTTATTTAATAATTATATAAAATATTAGTACCTATCAAACACATTCCGGTCTAATGTGAGAAAGAGAACAAATGTCACAATACTGACCTGATACTGTGGCTTTTCCCGAGATGGAGTTTGGTGCTGACACCAGAGACGTTGTGCTGACGACAGTGGGAGCTGTACCCTTGCAGATCCCCATGGTGGCCTGGCTGAGACATACTTGTGGCTGCCCAGTAGTTTTCATTATAGAACCAACAGAAGATGCAACAGGGGCTGTTCCTTCTGACTGCCCGGCCACATGGACAGAATGAAGTGAGGAAGACAGCAGTGCAACTTAGGACAGTGACGACCATAAAGCACACGTAGTAAAATAACTACTAGTGAGTACTACCTACTAAATACTATACAATTTTTAAAAAATTGTGTATTACAGTTCTTACGCTGTATATAAGTGTGTGTCTCTGTGTGTGTGTAACATGTATGTACATGTGTGCAATAGTGTTTGTGTGAAGGTCAGAGGCTAACTTGCAGGAGCCAGTTGTGGGTCCTGGAGACTCCACTCAGGTTGTCAAGTTTGGAGGCAAGTGCCTTTACTTGCCAAGCCATCTCACCAGCTATTAAAGGATGGTTTCTTGGGGGCTGTATGTAGCTTACTTGGCAAAGTACTTGCCTATGGTTTTGATCTTTACCCTGGTTTTGATCCCCAACATGGAATGAATTGGGCGTGGTAGCACATGCCTGTAATCTCGGCCCTTGAAGGTGGAGCCAGGATTCGTGATCAGCAGAGTGTAGTGGCACATACCTCTTTAATCCCAGCAGTATGGTTTACTTTGCCTCTTACTCAGACCCCTCCTGCACCCCATATCCACACAGATACTGGCTGCCCCTTTACAGCTAAGCTGGACAGACATAGCAGCAGCTGAGGGGGCAGCACAGAAGAAGGCTGTGTCTGTGGAATGGGCTCCATCTGGGACTGCAAGCTTCTGAGCTTCCGTGGGAGCTTTTAGGGATGAGCACTGTCAAATGAGCACTGGTTCTCAGGCTCACTATGGAGACATTTTGGCCTTAATAGGGAGAAGTTGGGATTTGGGTGCTACCTTAGGAGGGGTACCTTCATGTCTAGTTCCAGTCTGCTCTGGGAAGAATTCAGAAATCTCCCTGGATCCATTGGCTAGTTTGCCCTATTATTGTATGTGGCCATTCTTTATCAGCTCAGGAGTGGGATTTCCAGGGAGAAGGAAAGCATGTTTGTTTATGTTGTAGAGAGCTCAGGCTGTTCACCTTAGGGCAGGAGGGGGCATATGCCTGGTGAATTTGCCTGGAAATAACCACCATCTTCTGCCCCTTCTCACTGTGCAGTGAATACTGCAATTAAAATGGCATCTGAGAATGTAAAAAAAAAAAAAAAAAAGGTAAGAAAATAAGATGGAAGGGCTGGAGAGAGCTCAGCAGCTAAGAGTACTTGTTCTTGTGGAGGGGGACAGGTAAAGCACTAACAAGGTAGCTCACGATCATCTGGAACCCCAGTTCCAGGGAATCTTATACCCTTTTCTGGCCTCTGTGACCACCAGGCACACACATGAGCAAAGCATATACTGAAAAAACTCACACACATTAAAAAAAAAAAAAATCACTTAAAAAAAAGTCAACAATTAAGGAAGACACCTGACCACCACCTCTTGTCCCCACATACATGCATTTGTGCAAGTGCATACACACACATATACAAATACAATGGTTTCTTTAATTTAGTAGTTCCTGTGTTTTTGCATTTCATAGATCAGGAAAATTAGTTTTGCAGTTCTCAAATTAAATAAAAATACTTGATACCTATTATGTAATTTTTTTTTAAAATTAAAAATGTTTTATTTGCTACTGTGTTGGGGGGTATGTGTGCCACAGGGCTCATGTGGAAGGTAGAAGACAATTTTGTGGAGCTGGTTCTCTCCTGTCTTTTACTTGGATTATGGGGATCAAACTCAAGTCTCTAGGCTTGTTGTGTAGCAACTGGTTTAATCTGCGAAGCCATCTTGGGGGCCATATATAACTTTCTAGAATACTATTTAATGCCCCCCAAACAAGACCTATTTTCAGAATGGCTGAGTAGAATTAAATGAGCTTACTAAAAACTCAGTACAGTTTTTAAAACAACACTGATGTTGCTGCCACCTGGAAATGGAACAGGGAAGGCACTGCAGAACACATAAGCCACAGCAACTGCACATTACATGACTCTTCAAGGCTCACAGCAGAGAAAGCATTTCATGGTACAAGTGAGCATGCAGAAAGCCAGAGAGGCACCAGGGAACATGTACATGAGAACTGCAAAGTGGAATAGTGGGACAGTGACCAGGCAAAAGAAATGGCTGGTACAGGCCAGAGGTTGGAGAAATCACACAGGACAGAGGGAAAACAATAAATAAATGCTGGCAGACCAATAGGATATGTACTCATAAAACAATGAAGCTTGTTGGCTCCTGAAACTTTATACCACAAAATTCAAAATGGAACAAAGACATAAATTTAAGAGAAGAAAAAGGCTTAATTTTTAAAGAACTTGGATTAGTAATGATTTCTAAGATATGACATCAAATAAGCAGTCAAAGAAAAACAGGGTAACAGGATGCCATTAAAATGGTTTGTGATTCGCCGGGTGTGGTGATGCACGCCTTTAATCCTAGCACTCGGGAGGCAAAGGCAGGCAGATCTTTGTGAGTTCAAGGCCGGCCTGGTCTACAGAGTGAGTTCCAGGTCAGCTGGGGCTACAGGGAGACCCTGTCTCAAAAAGACAAAAAAAAAAAAAGACACACACACAAAAAAGGACAAAAATTATATCCATATATCTGGATGTTATTCAGATATGAAAATAACCATGAATGCTAGAACATGACTAAAACTTGAAAATGTCATGTCACCACATGTGGTGGTACATACCTGTAACTCTAGCACTTATGAGGAAAAGGCAAGGGCCAGCCAGGGCTACACAGTAAGACTGTGCCTCACAAAACAGAACTAAACTGGTAAGAGCACTTGCTGCTTTGATCCCCAGATCCCATAGTGGAGGGAGAGAACCAACTTCTATTGTGCACACACACACACACAGACACACACACAGACACACACACACACACACACGAGAGCAGAAAAAAAAAGATTACTAGGTTTCCCTAGGGCTAAAGGAAAGGGAGGTTGGAGAGTAACTGCTGATTGGTGTAGCTTATCTCAGCGGGACAATGAAAATGTTCTGTGTTTTCATGATGATGAAACCTACACAGCCATATGAATATAAAGCTGCTGAACTGCAGAGTAGAAATGGTAACTTTTTTTTTTTTTGAAACAGAGTCTCCCTATATCCCTAGCTGACCTGGAACTTGCTATGTAGACAAGGCTGGCACTGAACTCACAGAGATCCTCCTGCCTCTGCCTTCTAAGTTCTAGGATTAAAGGTGTGCACCACCACACCCAGCAAGAAATGGTAGCTTTTATGTTATGTGAATTACACTTGTTTTTAAAAAAGACTACCATTCAATTTTTCCCCAATGTCTATTGGTGTGGCTGCTGGACATCTTGTCTACCTACTCTATTTTTCATCTGGTACCTCTATTGCCATGCACTCACCTGTTGTGCAGCACCATTTGCTGAGAAGGCCACAGTGGGGGAGGGAGCAGCTGTGATAACCCCTCCTGCTACTCGAAGCATTGTGGTTCCAGGCTTTGAGAGTTGTGAAGTGGCTGGCACAGACTTCAAGGTGCTGTCAGATACCTTCATTAGGGATGCCTGCCCACCAGGGGCTGCCTGCAGAAATCAAATGCTAGAAGTAGTAACATTGCACATTTGATTCCTCATATGTATTTGAAAGGATATTCAAGGAAATCTTTCTAATCAAAGACTACATGAAGTATGAATAAGCCTGAATTCAATGACTTACCACTAGAATAGAATAAACGAATGAATGCATTTGCAAATTACTGTTTAGAAGCAGCAACTTCAAAGACATCTGGACTTCTGTTTCCAAAAATAACTGAGTCCAAAGTTTTCATTTTCTGTTTTTAAAAATTTATTTATTTTATGTGTATGAATGTACTGTCTGCATGTAAGTTTATGCACCCGTGTTATACAATGCTGCGGAGATCAGAAGAGGGTGTCGGATTCCCCTGGAACTGGAGTTCTCCTGGAACTGGAGTTACAGATGGTTCTCGGCCACCATGTGGGTGCTGGGGATCGAACCCGGGTCCTTTGCAAGAGCAGTCGGCGCTCTTAACTGCTAGGCCATCTCTCCAGCCCCCCAAAGTTTTCTTAAATGTACATGGCGTCTTCTATTTACTTTTTGGTTTTGTATGTATCGTTGGCTCTGTTCATGTGGAGGTCACAGGATGACTTCCAGGTGTCCTGCTCTATTATCTCTGACTTATTTACCTGACATGTGGCCTCTCACTGATCCTGGAGCTAGGCTAATGGCCAGAAAGCCCCAGTGATCCTCCTCTACCTACAGCACTAGGGGTACAGGTGTGCACGGCCATAGCCAGTCTTTAAAAAAACTTATTGGTTGATTCTTTCCTTCCACCTTTACATGTATTCTGGGGATTGAACTTAGATTACCATGCTAAGTGCTTTTACCTACTGTGCCTTTCTACCAGCTTGATGGTATCCAGCTTTCAACATAGGTGGTGGGGATTTGAATTCAAGTCTTCATGCTTATGCACTCTGACCCATTTCCTCAGTCCTTACATGGAGTCCTTAGATATAAGAAAATAAACCTGGGTAGGGATAAATTCTATATAGGTAAGTTAATGGTGCCCTAGGACACATAGGGGATTAGCATCTTTCAGTATGGAAAACCATTCAGAGCATGATCTCAGTGATCTAAATCAAGACTCAGCAACTTTATAAATTTACAAATGGTCCAAGTTAACATTTTTGGCCTTGCAGACCACAGAGTGACTTGTAATTCTTCAATTTCACTAAGATAACATAAAACAAGTATGCCTATGTCCCTATAAAATTTTATTCACAAGCTGGGTGTGGTAGCACATGCCTTTAATCCTGGAACCCTGGTATGGCTACAGGAAAACCCTGTCTCAAAAAAAAAAAAAAGTGAGTCAAAACAAGCTCTTTCTTCCTTAAGTGGATTCATATGGCTAGAGAAGTGCCACTGTCAGCCTCGTAATTTTTTTTCAAGCTCTATTTTTTGTGTGCATGTTGGTGGTGGTTGTGAATGTCTGCCCAAGAAAGCCAGAAAAGGGCATCCACCACATATGGAGCTGGAGTCCCAGGTACTTGTGAACTATGATATGGGTGTTAGGATCTCAACTTCAATGCTCATGATTAAGCAGCAAGTGCTTGAATACTTCAATTTCAGAGTGCTTTTTTAGTGATCTGAATTTTTTTTTTTGGGGGGGGGACTTTTTGAGACTGGGTATCCCTGTAGCCCCAAGTGGCCTGGAACTCACTAGATAGACCAGGCTGGCCTTGAACTCACAGAGATCCGCTTCCTTCTGCCTCCATGATCTGAGGTGTTTTTGTTTTTAATATTTTTTAAATTTTATTTATTTTTATGTGTATGACGTATGAATGTAGTCTGCATGTAGGTTTGTGCACCCGTGTTGTGCAATGCCACGGTGGTCAGAAGAGGGCGTTGGATTCCCCTGGAACTGGAGTTAAAGACGGTTTTCAGCTGCCATGTGGGTGCTGGGGATCGAACCCGGGTCCTCTGCAAGAGCAGTCGGTGCTCTTAACCACTAGGCCATCTCTCCAGCCCCAATGATCTGAGTTTTTAGTTGGGAAGAAAATTAAGGACGGAATGGGCTAAGATCACTCTTGCAGCTGTGAATGTAATCAATTTATTAATGTTCCTCAGGCAGAGAAGCAAAGTACGTATTATTTTATTTCAATTTTTATTTTTGTAATTGTATCTTTGTGTATATGTATGTGCCCAACACAGGTGAAGGTCAGAGCACAACTTGTGGGAGTCAGTTCTCTCTTACCATGGGGCAATCCTGGGAAGTGAACTCAAGTCTTCAGGCTTGGTGGCAAGCTCCTTTAACTGCTGAGCCAATTGCGCTGTTGGCCACATAGTGTGTGTATAAAATAATAAATGTTAGCTGGGCGTGGTGGTGCACACTTTAATCCTAGCACTCAGGGGGCAGAGGCAGGCAGATCTCTGTGAGTTCAAGGTCAGCCTGGTCCACAGAGTGAGCTCTAGGCCAGCTGGGACTAAAGGGAGACCCTATCTCAAAAATACCAAAAACCAAAAAACAAAAAGTATAGTGCTGAGCTTGGTGGCGGACGTTTTAATCCTAGCACTCGGGAGGCAGAGGCAAGTGGATCTCTGAGAGTTCAAGGCCAGCCTGGTCTATATAGTGAGTTCCAGGACAGCTGGGGCTACAGGGAGACCCTGTCTCGAAAAGATAAAAAAGTTTAGAAAAAAAAAAGTTCAGAAAGATTGTATGTCTGTAAAATTCAAGTCTATCGTATGCAGCATGCTACAGTTTGAGTGTATCCCCCAGGGGTTCATGGGTAGGGAGCTTGGTCTGCAACATGGCAATAGGAAAGGCAGTGGAACCTTTAGGTGTTAAGTGTTGGGCGAGGGGACAATTCGGCTTGTGGCTTGTTGTGCAAGTATGAAGACCTGAGTTCAGATCTTTAGCACCTGCCAAAAAGGCTGTTTAGTAGCATGCCTTATCTTATCACTGGGGCAGAAACAAGAGGATCCCTGCCAGCTAGTCTTGCCACATTGTTGAGATGCAGGTTTGGTACAGAATGTCTCAAAAATAAGTCAGAGAGCAATAAAAGCATACCGCTTCTGCATACATATGCACCCACACATACAAGGATACATATACACAGCATGTGTGTACACACACACACACACACACACACACACACACACACACACACAGAGGAGTTGAGCCCTGATAGAAGGGAATTAAGTCATTTAGTGCATTACGTTCAGCAGAAACTAAGGTAGTCTTGTGGAATGAATGAGCCATCTGACAAAAAAGTTGTTATAAAAGAGAAAACCTGATCCTGAGCCCCTGTGGCTGTCTTACCATGTCATTTGACATGTTGTGATGCACCTAAGGGGATCCTTACCACAGGCCATAGGAGACAAACTCTTGGACTTTTGACTTATTTATCTGTTATTCAGCCATATATCAGACTGCTACAAAGTAACCCAAAGGAAGCCTCTCATTATGTAGCCCAGGTTAGCCTTGAACTCTGATCTTCTTGCCTTAACTACCCAGGCATGCCTAGCTCAGTCACTTCTTTGGGGAGGAGGGTGTATGGTGCTGGACACCAAACCCAGGGCCTCAGGCATGGTAGGCAAGTATTCTACCATTGAGTCATATTCTCAGTCACTTAAATTCTTTTTTTTTTTTTTTTTTTTTTTTTTTTGGGGTATTTTGAGACAGGGTCTCCCTTGTCTTAGCTGCGCCTTGGAGGCGCTTGCTGTGTAGGACCAGGCTGGCCTTGAACTACAGAGATCTGCCCTGCCTCTTTACCTGCCCAAGTGCTGGGATTAAAGGCGTGCCATGGCTGTCGTGTTGGGAATCGAACCTGAATCCTCTGCAAGAGCAGTCAGTGCTCTTAACCTCTGAGACATCTCTCCAGCCCTTCAAATTCTTTGTAACACGACTTGAACAGTTTGTCAGCTAATTTCTCAGATATCTTATGAAAAAGTCTCCCTTATAATCCTAAACTCCCTTTATATTGCTATAGTCATTGTGTCTTATATATTTCTGTTGTCATGCATAAATATTTATGCCATTTTATCTTCATTGTGGATCTTCACTTTGATTACTAAAAGATTTCTCTGTTTCAGATTGTGGCTTGATAGTACAACATTCATGGGATTATAGACACTTTACCAATGGTCAAAGCTGAACAGAGATTCACATGTAGGAATTTAGAGATGTCTGAGAACAACACCTCTAAGAAATCTGCTTCCAACATCAATAATCAAGTAAAGGAAATGCAAATGAAGACAACCACTTTAACGATATTCCATCTTATTCCAATATAGACTGCTAGACAAAAAAAACAAATGATACTCATAAGTGCTGGAAAGGTTGTGGGAAAGTGGGAATCACTATAATCCTTGCTGGTGGGAATGTAATACGAATACAGCCACCTATGGAAAACCAGTGTGGAGATACCTCCATGGGAAGACTTGGAAAATGATACTTTGCCACCTCTGCCACCTTCCAGGCCATACCACTTCCTGCTTGGGGTCATGGGTACCTCAAGACTCAACTCCCACCCATTTGTTTAAATAAGGAGTACTAATTGCACGGTCCAGTGTTTATGGCCAGCTCTCTTCACAATAGCAAGGAGCTGGAACCAACCTAATGCCCTCACTGACGATGGATAGAGAAAATGTGGTACAACTTTCTACACAATGAAGTTTACATATGACCAGCGTAAAGAAAGACGACATCATCTCCAGCTTTTTGCAGGAAAATGGCTGGACTTACGAGGACATTCATGCTGATGTAAAGTAAACACAGTCCTCCAGAGATAAAAAAACAACGAGAGTGGTTATCCCTCACTTATCTATGCTACTTTTAAGTCCTGCCTACTGCTTCAGCCTGCATTTAGTCCATCTCATCATACCCAGATCTTCAGCTCAATATTGCTAGTATGTCTTCTAGCTCAGAAGGTACCCCAGCTTGAAGATCGTCCTAGCCTGCTTAGTACAAAGCAGTTGGGCATGCTAATCGCATTTTGGAAACAACAACAACAACAAAGAAAAGAGGATCAAAAAAAAAAAAAACTGACTGAAACAGTCGAACTTTCTGCTCAAACAGTCAAGTCTTCCCCATGGACATATTGAGAAAGAGCTAAGTGAATGATAAGCAATGTTTTGGCGAGAATGCATGAGACTCTGTGCGGGGTTGGGAATGGGCGCGTGCTAACGACAACGTGGCCTAGCATTTGTTATTAAAAATAAAATAAATAGAATTAAAAAAAAAAAAAAAAGAATTACCAATGTGTCATGGGTGGCACAATTGTCAACTTGTCACACTTGGGAAGAAGGAACCTCAACTGAGGAATTACCTCCATCAGGCTGGCCTGTGAGAGTGTCTGTGGGGCATTTTCTTGATTGCAAATTATACTGGAGGGCCTGGCCCACTATGGTGCCATCTTTAGGCAGGTGGGCCTGGACAAGAAAGTTAGCTGAGCAAACCAGGGGAAACAAGCCATTAAGTAGCATTGCTCCATGGTCTCTGCTTTAGATTTTGCCTTGGCTTCTTAGAGGATGGGTTGCAACCTATAAACCAAATAATCCTTTCAAATCCAAGTTGCTTTTGGTTAGTGTTTTATCACAGGAACAATAAGAAAGCAAACAAGAACACTATGGAAACCAATCCCTGAGCTTGTCTATAAGGGATTATCTAGACTAAGTTAATTGAACTGGGATGATAGCATTCTATGGACTAGGGTATCAGGTTGAATAAAAAGGACAAAGTAGCAAGGGGTGTTGGTGCATGCCTTTAAACCCAGCACTTGGGAGAAGAAGCAGGTGGATCTTTGTGAGTTCAAGGCCAGCCTGGTCTACAAAGTAAGTTTACAAGACAGCTGGGGCTACAGGGAGACCCTGACTGGGAATACAATTATGACTATCCTCTGCTTCCTGTGCTCATTTCGAGATGTGACCCTAGGTTTGCTCTCCAGCCCTGGCCACCATGCTTCCCACCCACAATGGACTCTTGATCCCTGGAACCATCAATTGTAAGCTTAAATAAACTCTTCCTTTTATAAAGTTCCCTTTGCTCCAGGTGGTTTTATCACAGCAACAGAAAAGTGACTAATACAGTTATTTGGTACCAGAGAGTGGTGGGGTGTTGGCTGTGAAGATCCTGACCATGTGGATGTTGGAGAAATGTGGAAGACTTTGGAACTTTGGGCTAGAAAAGCTGTTGACTACTGTAAGCAGAGCTTAACGGGCCATTCTAGTAGAAGCCTGGAAGAAAGCATGGCTGCAAAAAATGTAGTTCCAGAGGAAAATAAAGACTTAGGCAACAACTGGGATATTTTGATAAAGAGTCTGGCAGCAGTTTGCCCACAGACCAAATGCTTGCCTGATGCTAAGTTGAAAAGGAATGGACTAATGTCTTTGGCGGAGGATATTTTAAGACAGCCTAATGTAGAAATGGTAGTGTGGCTATTGATGGTGAATACTGTGCAGATCTACAGTGAAGAAGAGCAGATGGGCAGAAAGAAATGCAGAATGTACAGTTTGAATCTGAAAACTGCACTACGAAGATTAAAGGTGGGGCCAAGGAATGTGAAGGAGAGGTTCCTTTTGATAAGGAGACTAAAGTGATTAAGTAGAGGCCTCGAGATTTACAAGTAAACAACAGAATCAGTACCTTCAGGGCAAGACCACACCCAGCTAAGCCTCCAATTTTTGAAAGGAAAATACTGAAAGCATTTTCTCCTCCAATAAGTCCAGGGCAGAGAAAATTTGCAAATGTGGTTAAAGTAGGACAGAGTCCATCCCGAACTTGCAGCCAAACTCAGCAATTTCATTCACGTGGTGCTGGCATTAGAGGCATGAAGTTTGCAAGAGTGAAGGGGTCATCAGTTCTTCCTCCACGGTTTCAGAGAGCCACAGAGCCAGGCAGAGTGCAGCAGGGGTGTCCCTGAATAAAGAAGGCCCTGATAGGCCATTTTGTGAAGCTGTGAATGTGAAGCCTGGTTGGCAGTGGAGACCCCAATAAGACATTCGAGATGCCAGAGCTGTGAGATATTTGCCAAGGAGAGCTGCATACAGGGAATGGTACCAGCCTAAGGAAGAGATCCATGTTGCATGCAATCCTGGAAGAGCTGAGCCATCTAAGCCCTTTGGAAGTAAATTTCCGGAAGTCGCACATGGAGCTACTGGACTTGGTTTTTGCCCTGCTGGCTTTTGGTCTTGTTTTGGTCCAGTATTTCCTCAGTATGCCTCTACTCCTCCCTTTTGGAATGGGAATGTGTATTCCGTTCCACTGTATGTTGGGAGTATGTAATTTGCCTTTTGATTTTACAGGAGCTTACAATTAAGAGATTAGCCTGGGTCTCAGAAGAGACTTTGGAGTGTATACTTTTGAATAGAATTGAGACTAGTAAAGACTATGGGACTTTAAGGTTGGACTAAATGCATTTTTGCATTTTATATGGCCTATAGGTCCAGGGAGTGGAATGTGGTGGTTTGAATGAGAATGTCCCCCATGGGCTTTAAGTATTCAGACATTTTGTCTCCAGTTGGTGGCACTGTTCTTGGAGGTCTTAGAAGGTGTGGCCATGCTGAAGGAAGTGTCATTGGGGGCAGGCTTAGTGTCTTAGTGAGTTTAACAAGCCTTGCAGTCTCCAGTATCTCTCTCTGCTTCCTGCACTCATTGCAAGAAGTGAACCTCTGCTTGCTGCTCCAGCCCTGGCCACCATGCTTCCCACCATAATGGACTCTGATTCCCTGGAACCGTCAATCATAAGCTCAAATAAACTCTTCCTTTTATAAGTTCCCTTACTCATGGTGGTTTTATCACAGCAACAGAAAAGTGACTAATACACTGGGTATATACTGTCGCCTACTAGTTGTGCTCCTTCGACATCTGAGACAAAGATTCAAACATGTTTTCAAAGTATTAAAATGTTAATAGAGTTTTGGGTTTTTTGGGGATATGGGTTATTTTAAAAAAATAATTACATCAATTTCCAAATACAGTTTTAGTACATATTCAAATGCGCCTTAACTGTACAGCATTTAACCACTAGGTAAAACATCTTTAAGACAAGGTTTTGTGCCAGGCATAGATAAAACACCAAAGGTTTAAAAATAAGGTTGATTAATTAAAATCTGTTTTGTAAAGTTTATATTTTAAAATAAGGTGTTTAAAATAACTGTTCCTTGTTCATACACAGAGATATTTTGGCAAAAACTTATATAAAATTTAGTTTATGTAAATAAAAAAAAAAAACAATTATGACTATCCCCTTCCTGTTCTGGCTGCCATGACTTCCTTGTCAAGATGGACTGTACCCTGGACCTGTTAGCCAAAATAAACCCTTCCTGCCTTTGGTTGAGTTTGACAGGTATTTTGTGAAAGCAATGAAATAAGTAATACACAAGGCTTGGAATGGTGAACCAAGCACACACTACAGTATTTTTTGCAGTACCAAATATACAACGATAGAAAAGCCAACATAAATGCAACCAATTGACTGTGCTCGAAAGCTGGTTGATGAATCCAATAGTGGACAATTATGAAAAACAAAACAACCCTCCCCAAATGTCAAGAAATAACCTGAATGGCCTTTATCTATTAAATCAAAGCTGTAGATAATCAAACCAGAGATATTATTAATTACTGACCAATCCTTGCAAAAATTATAAAAAAATCTTATTAAACCCAAGAACAAATTACCTGAAGGATAAAACATGAAAGTCAGTGTGGCTTATTTCTGAAGTGAAAGAATGGATTAATGGTATAATAGTAAAATAAATTAAAAAAATAATCAAGATAACCAACTAAAAAAGTAAAAGTGGTATGATTAGCACAGAAGACAGAAAAGGTATCTATGTGACAAGCCCCAGTGTTCATGTTCTGAAAAGAGCTGACCTCAATATTGTTCTTGAGGAATGGCACCACACTTTATCTATCTCTTGCCCCACACACTGGTTTCATTTGATAAGTTCTGGAGATGCAGCTATTTGATCTGCCATTATTTCTTTGGTATATATTAAAGACTGTTGTAGAAAATATGCACCAATTGGGGCTGGAGAGATGGCCTAGCGGTTAAGAGCGCCGACCGCTCTTACAGAGGACCCAGGTTCGATACCCAGCACCCACATGGCGGCCGAGAACCGTCTGAAACTCCAATTCCAGGAGAACTCCAGTTCCAGGGGAATCCAACAACCTCTTCTGACCTCCCTGGCATTGCATGACACGGGTGCACAAACTTGCATGCAGACAGTACATTCATACACATACAGAAATAAATAAAATTAAAAAAAAAAAAAAAAGAAAATATGCACCAAATCACTCTAGTACTAATTAGGGTCTCTGATATGATGTCCCTCCAGAGAAATTTTTAATGTGAAGTGTCAAGCAACCTGTCTCTTCTCTCAAACATGACAAATGTAATCTTTGGAGCCTGACTGTTCTTCCCTTTGTTTTTGTCTCACGTTTACAACTCACTTTTAAGACTATACCACTTATGTATCTGAATAACCTTTGGCCTATTTGCTCATTCTACTTATACTTTTCTAAATCTCAAGATTTACAGATTTACCTTAAATAGTCTTAAACTATTTGTTTATTTTATTTTATTTTATTTTTTTGTCTTTTCGAGACAGGGTCTCCCTGTATCCCCAGCTGTCCTGGAACTCACTCTGTAGACCAGGCTGGCCTTGAACTCACAAAGATACGTATGCCTCTGCCTCCCAAGTGCTAGGATTAAAGGTGTGTGCCACTACACCCAGCTTATGTTATTTTCTTATACTTTTTTTTTGAGACAGGGTTTCACTATGTAGCTCTGGCTGACATGAACTCACAGTTCCACCTACCTGCCTCAGCCGAGATTAAAGGTGTGTGCTACCACACCTGGCCTAAGCTTAAACCTAGGGTTTGTGTAAAGGAAAAATAAAACAAAAAATCATCCAATTGAATGCCACAATCACCAAATATTAAAGTGTTTATGTACCTGTGGGTGGGCATATATTTACCTGTGTAAACAAGGTAGTTTTCTGTCCAGAGATGATTTTTAATGTCTGTTGTCCCTGTGCAGAAGATGTACTGACTCCCAGTGTTCCTTGGACAACTGGTGTTGTAGTTAGTTGTTTTCCAGATGTTTGGGGTGATGGCTGGCCAACCAAAAATGTGCCCTTAGGTGGGGGGAAGGGAGGAGGAATTCACTAAAAGTCAGTTAAATTCAAATGAACTACTTTGGTTCTTTAAGCCACAAAGTCCCAAATTACAAGCTGGAATGTTCTTAGCTACATTCTAAAGTGTAGTCAAAAACAACTGGAACGAAGAAGTCAACTCTATGGACACCTATCCCTGCCTCTCAAATATGAGTTGTAGTGCAGGTTTACAAACTCCTAACTGGGTTTAAACCCATCTTCTCAATAAGAATGCCTGTAACCAAACTATTATTACCTTCCTTGAAGGAGAATGAAGACTCCAGTGACAGGGGAGAGAAGGTGGGAACCTTCTTCTCAGCAATCCAACCCACAAGCTGATACCATCTATCATTATGCCTTTCCAAGGGCAAACTTTCAATTATACATTAATATTTCTTACTCCATGGATCTGGGGGACAATTAGCTTGAAGGACTCTTTCTGTGAGGCAGAAAGACATGGGTTCAAACCCAAACATAACCATTAACTTAGAAAGGAGGCCTTGTGTACATTTGACTACCAGGTTAGCATTGACCCCTTGATCCTAGAACAGTAAATCAATAATAATTAAAAGCATTTATCAAAGTTAGATACATAATTTATAAGATCAGGTACACAATTCCCAGACCTGGGGAGTTTGCTTGAGGATGTAGGATGTGTAAGTCAGGTGCTGGGAGACCCCTCCTGGGCCGGTGGTGCTTTGGGTTCCTCCTGCTCCGCTGCCACTGCCACCTCCACTGCCTCCCCCTCCTGCACCACCACCGCTGCTGCCACTGCCTCCAGCAGCAGCCAAGCCAGATTGGAGGTCTGCAAGCACAACGAGTGACAGCACATCATAGAAGTAGCTCAACAGAATAGACAGAGCAGCAAAGAGAGATGTTCCCCACAATGGCCTTCCTTCTCCTCCTCTATAAGCTGCTTACTTTGTGATGACTGAGCAGAATTCCCTAGATGAGACCCATTTACATTGGAGCATTTATAGTCTGGAAATTTTAAATTAAAAATTCTTTGGACACTAAAGTGACACTCAAATTTCTGAATTATGGTATAGAGTACAGTAAAGTCAGCTTTTGTTTGTTTATTTTTTGAGATAGGGTCTCCCTGCAGCCCCAGCTGGTCTGTAACTCCTTGGAACCAGGCTGTCCTTGATCTCAGAGAGATCTCAGAGAGCCTCTGCTCTCCAAGCACTGGGATTAAAGGAATGTACTTACCATATCACCAAATTTAGCTCTTAGTGCTTGGATTACAGATGCTTACTTGATAAAGTAAATATTCGCAAACCTAAAAACCTCTGAAACTGAAGCATCTCTGCTCCCAAGCTTTTTGGATAGGGATTATTTAACTTGTATTTTCAATAGAATGGGAGCTGACTGTATCTCCCGTCTAAGTAAAACAAAGAATTCGAATGTGGACTCAGCTGTGTGGGACTGAGAGCCCAATGATACTGGCATTATTTAGCCAAGTGTTTCAGGTCCCAATTGTTTTTCAAACTCCAAATCAAAGTCCATGGACCTTTGTTTTTTTTTTTTTTGTCTTTTCGAGACAGGGTCTTCCTGTGGCCCCTGCTGTCCTGGAACTCACTATGTAGACCAGGCTGGCCTTGTACTCACAAAGATCCACCTGCCTCTGCTTCCAAGTGCTAGGATTAAAGGCGTGTACCACCACGCCCGGCAGTCCATGGACTTTTACTTCCATTTTGAAGAGGTAATATGTAAGATCTACCTGGATTTAAGTAAAGAGTCAATAAATGCCCCCATCTTAATTCAGGGATTATTGGAGCTTATCCTTCCCCATTGGTTTTATTTTGATCCTGATGATAACATAAAAACCACAGGTGCTTTCTGGTTGAGCTCTGGAATGCTTAGATTGCTCTCTTCTTATGTATCTAATTCTCCATTACTGCACTACTTTGGTATAAGGAAAATATACCAGAACTAGTGGCAGTGATGCATGATAGAGGTAAACACAATGGCTAGTGGCTTACACAACGCACTGGGCAAGGGTCATTCATTTTCCCACCAAGTACTGACCATGCCATACCCTGTTTTGTCTCCGAGCTCAAAGATCAGTTAAATTTAAAATGCTCTGAAGGTAATTTCTAATGGGCCTGTTGTACTATCTACTTCTCATTTGTCCTTTCCTTTTCAATATCATCCACATTGTTTTTGTCAAAGCAAGTTTTATGTAACCAAAATACAAATTTCCTTGGGACTTTAAGACATGTACTTAGGTTGAACCTGTAATATCTCATTTCACCTCCAAAACTAGAAAGTATGACTATAAGTTGGTAAACAGAGATAACTGGTTCTTATTCTATTCTATTGCATCCTACTTCCTAATGAAAATATGCCTTCAGTCACTGGAAGTAGAAGTACTCTCTCTCCCCTGTTTCTCCTCAACACAGCCTGAAGAGCTAGAACTCTCTCCATGATCCATCCCCAGTCCCAAACTCTAAAGAGAAAACCCCCAATAATAGCACCACCTCCTAAGACTATGACTTGTAAGCCCACTTGCAGATGTGTTTAAAATCCACCTGTCCAATACTATCATTACATCATCAAGCGCAATTACAGAAATACTTCTTTGATCAGTAATGGACTGCCTCTCAGCTGGACAAAATGAACACCTGCAGAAATTCAAGGCCCATAGGATAACAATGGACTAACTAGCACTGTTGGTAGCTCGCAGGATGGCTCCTTGAGGGATCAGCAGCAGTTTTCCTTTTCCTGAAGGGTTCTTGCTGTTCGTGGTAAGGTATAGTTTAGTGCCTGGAGGCAAATTTGCCAAGTTGGCCAGATTAGTGGCTGGTAGCTGCAATGTTGCCATTACTAAAATGATAAGGGGGTAAGGGGAAGAAAGAGAGTAAGATAATGAAACCATGGGTAAAATTTTAAAATTAAAATATGAAGCAATAAAACTTATTTAACAACACATGTCTGGCTATACCATATCCCCCTCTTTTCTGTAATCATTTGCCAAACTCCAAGTTACTTTTCTTATTTGATAAAGACAAATTCCTGACACAGCCTTGCTCCTTATGTGAAGGACTGTCTGTTCTTGTGGATAACACTGTTTCAGTGGTACAACAGGTTAACATATGGTACTTAAGTAGTAACATTATAGATAACTTATTTTGCTGGCTACTTACTCTCCTAATTTCCAAAGATCATTTCTTTCTTTTCCTTTTTTGCATATTTACTTGTCATGTACATACATGTACATATGAATTATTTACCTGTGGAGGCCAAAGGTTGATGTCAGGTGCCCTCCATAATAGCTCTCTATTTTAGTGAGGCAGTCTCCTACCGAAACCAGAGCTTGGGGATTCTGACTAGTCTAGATAACTAGCTTGTCCCAGATGATCCACTGTCTCCACCTCCTGGGTGTTAGGATCACAGGTGGCCTCCATGCCTGCTTGTATTCTGGAGATACAAGCCTTAGGCTTACATGGCAAGTGTTTTATCATTGAGCCATCTCCCTAGCCCTGACTATTTATTCTCTTTTGTCTTCAAACCCCACCTCCTTTTTTGAAGACAAAGTTTCACTAGGTAACCAGAGTGGCTCTTATGCACTTTTTAAAAAAAACATGTATTTTGGTCTGGAGGGATAGAGCAGCTGTTAAAGGCTGAGGCTAAGAACCATAAAAAAAAAAAAAAAGATGTATTTTATTACTTACTTGTGTGCGTGCACGCAACACATGCCAGCAAAGGGCAACAGATCCCTGGAGCTGGAGTTAGAGTTGGTTGTAACCCTTCTAATGTGGGTGCTTGGAACTGAACCTGGGTTCTCTGGAAGAGCAGTAAGCACTTCTCACTGGTGAGCACGCTCTCCAGCCCCTTATAAGACTCTTTAAAAAAAAAAAAAGCAGTACTGCACCATCCCTGAAATCTCTACTTCAGATGTTCATTACCCTCTCTTCTCAAGTTCAATTCACTACAAATTTTTGGCCTCATCAAGACCTCCAAAAAGGGGCTGGAGAGAGGCTCAGAGGTTAAGAGGATTTGCTACTCTTGCAGAGGATCCAGGTTTGGTTCTCAGCACCCACACAGTGGCTCACAGATGTCACTAACTCCAGTTTCTGGGCATCTGAAACCCTCTTCCGGCCTCCTTGGCTAACTGGCACACTTACATATGTGCAATCAAAACAGACATATACATAAAAAAAAAAATCCCCCAAAGCGCCCCCTCCCCCCAACTAAAACTCCAAAAAAAAAAACCAACCAAAAACTCAAAAACAACAAACCAAAACAAATAGACAAACAAAACAAAAAGGGGCTGGGGAGATGGCTCAGCAATTAAGTGCTGGTCTTGCAGAGAGCATTGGGTCACTCTTTAGACCTGAGGGTTTATCATGAAATACCTGTGATTTTTATTATGCAACACACACTATGCACTAAGTATACATAATAAAGCTTAAAGCAGGGCTGGAGAGATGTGGTTAAGAAGACTAGCTGTTCTTGCAGAAGACCCAGGTTCAAATCCCAGCATCCACATGGCAGCTAACAACTGTCTATGACTACAATTCCAGGGGATCTGATACCCTCTTCTGTTCTCTGTGGGCACTGGATGACATGGGTCCACTCACATACATGTAGGCAACACTCATATACATAAAATTAAAAAATTTAAAAAACCTTAAAGCAAACACTTTTTTTTTGGGGGGGGGTCTTTTTGAGACAGGGTCTCCCTGTAGCCCCAGCTGGCCTGGAACTTGCTCTGTAGACCAGGCTGGCCTTGAACTCACAGAGATCCACCTGCCTCTGCCTCCCAAGTGCTAGGATTAAAGGCGTGTGCCACCACGCCCGGCTAAGCAAACACTTTTAGATCTCCATGTAAAATGTTCCATGAAAAGAAATCAATAGTAACAACCAATGAGGTCATACTAGTCACTACCCAATACAAATAAAATCACTGAAATTCTACACAGAGATACTATTGAAACGGTCCCCAACTTGGATCAATTACCTGAGCCCTGAGATCCACTCTTCTGAGGGCCGGTGGTTGTGACCTGAGCCTTAGTTAAGGTCTGTACTGGTTGAGCAACAATGGTCCCTCCACCTCCACTCACGAGTGCTTTGGCAACTCCTTGTGTCACAACTTGCTTTGGACCAACTGCTTTGGCAACAGAAGAACTGGCCTTGGCAACAAGGATCTGGCCACTACTGATTGCCATAGCCTGCTTCACTGTGGAAGGTAAGGTAGAGCCAACTGGCACCCCAACAACCTGCTCAAAATAAAGGACAGTACAGCAGTTACTCTCAAAGCTGGGGTTGGACTCAGTTACAAGAACAAGGCAATAGCTGGTGTAACACAGGAGTCTAACTTGGTCCCAAACAGGGCCACCTGGATAGACAAGACACATCTTGAGTATTTTAATAATAAAAGCTTAAAAAGTTAACCTCAACTACTTTTTAGAACTTCTACCATAAAGTAATATTCTAAAATAAAAACTTGAGAACTGTAAGATATACAAAAACAACAACAAAATCTAATTCTACTCATCCAGAAATAAAATATTTTTGATATGTTTACTTCCAATTCTTTCTAATGTATATTTTAAAAATACAGAATTGGGATCATGCTGTACAGAGTCTTATTTACTATGTAATATAAACATTTTCAGGTGACCAAATAATATGAGGATATACTATAATTTAATTCAAAGTCCTCTACATTTAAAGACAATTCTTCCTAACCTCTAGAGAATCCCCATCTGAAACGATCATTTCTTTCCACCTTTACAACTAACAACTTGTGCCATTTACATGCATACTACAGCATGCCTTTCTGCTGGATTCCTGGAAAAGTTATCTTCTCTATTTCTATTACTCTTTCCTCTCCATGAAGGTAAACATTAGTTAAAAAAGGAAAATATTTAAACAAAAATATTCAGTTGAAAAAAAAAAATTTTTTTTTTGGTATTTTTGAGACAGGGTCTCCCTTTAGTTCCACCTGGCCTGGAGCTCACTCTGTAGACCAGGCTGGCCTTGAACTCACAAGAGATCCGCCTGCCTCTGCCTATCAATTTAAAGTTTTTTTTTTTTATTTTATTTATTTTTGAATGTGTATGAATGTACTGTCTGCATGTAGGTTTGTGCACCCATGTCATGCAATGCCACGGAGGTCAGAAGAGGGTCTTGGAACTGGAGTTCTCCTGGAATTGGAGTTACAGACGGTTCTCAGCCACCATGTGGGTGCTGGGGATCGAACCTGGGTCCTCTGCAAGAGCAGTCGGTGCTCTTAACCGCTAGGCTATCTCTCCAGCCCTCAATTTAAAGTTTTAAAGAGAGGGTTTTATGTATCCTAGGCTGGCCTCAGATCTGCTGTGAAGAACTTCTACCTTGAACTTCTGATCAGAAGTCTTGCCTCTGCTTCCCATGTGCTTGGATTACAGGGATGTACCTCTATATCCAATATATCTGGTGCTGTAGACTGATCCAGGGTATTGTGCAAACTAGGTAAAAGCTCTTAACCAAACCACACTCCTAAACCTATTTAATCGGCTTAAAAAAATTACACTAATCAAATAAAGTTAAAACTGTTCTAAAAGTAAACTGAACTCTTTTTCAGTTAAAAAAGAAATTGCAGCTGTTTTTAAACAGTAGAATGTTACATAAGAAGAAACAATTTAGGGATGGCGAGATGGCTCAGTGTGTAAAAGGGCACCTCCCTCAAAATCCTGATAACCTGAGTTGGATTGCCAGGTAAAGATGCAAGCAGAGAACCAACTCTACAAAGCTGTTTCTGATACATGCATATGCTGTGCCCACATGTACACAAATAATTTCACAAATAATAAATTAATGGCAAACTATATCATAAAAACTTCTCCATCAGAAACTAAATGAGGAGTGATAAGGTCATAAGAAATAGAAACCATCTGCTTTAAAATTTTTATTGTTGCCAAGTGTGGTGGTACAAGTCTTTAGTCCCAGTACTCGGGAGGCAAGGGCAGGTAGATTTCTGTGGGTTCAAGGCCAGCCTGGTCTACACAGCAAGTTCCAGGCTAACTGGGGCTACAAGGAGACCCTGTCTTAAAACACCAAAGAAATTTTTTTTAATATGTGTTTATGTGGATGTCTGTGTGCCCACATGTGGAGGTCAGAGGACAAGTTGTGAAAGTTGATTCTTTCAAAAACAGGTTGTTAGGCTTGGTGGCAAGTTCCCTTACCCACTAAGCCACCTTATTGGCCTTGTAAGAAAGAAAAAGACAGTAATTTCTTCACTCTCAGATGTTAAAAGCTTGGTTATAGGCTGGATGTAGTTGCCCTCAGCTGTAATCCTAGCACTTGGGTGAAAGCAGGATGATTATGATTTAGAGGTCAGCATGGTCTATATGAGACCCTGTCTCCAAGAAAACAAAACAAAGCAAAACAGAAATCTCTTATTACATTAAGAATGAGCTAGAGGATAATATGAAAGAGGAAATTCTGGGGCTGGAGAGATGACCTAGCTGTTAAGAGCACAGACTGCTCTTGCAGAGGACCTGGATTCGATCCCCAGCACCCACATGTTGGCTGAGAACCGTTTTTAACTCCAGTTCCAGGGGAATCCAACACCTTCTTCTGACCCCCGAGGCATTGCACAACACAGGTGCACAAACCTACATGCAGACAGCACATTCATACACATAAAAATAAATAAAATAAAAAAAAGAACTATAATTAAAAAGAAAAGAGAAAATTCTGTTTACCGCTGTTAAATGTTCCAGAGGCACTGGTATGTTTGCTTAAAAAGGGGGTAATTCACATACCTCATGTAGAAGGAATTCTGCTTTTAGGGATATAATACCCCAAATGCAGAAAAATTTTAAATATACCCAAGGAAACTTATACAATATATCCATAATAGCATTATTTGCGTTTATAAAAATACTGTTAGTAACTCCAATATCTACAGTATATGTGCTTGCAATGGGGGTGGCAGCAAGGGGCTGGAGAGATGACCCAATGGTTAATAGCACTGGCTGCTCTTGAAGAGGACCTGGTTTCGATTCCCAGTACCCACATGGTGGATAACAACTGTCTATAACTCCAGTTCCAGGAGGATCTGACACCCTCTTCTGACCTCCATGGGCACTGTACAACATAGGTACACTTATATATATACACACATAAAATAAAACCAATAAAATAATTTAAAAAGAGGGGCTAACCTACCTCATCGTCTTTTATAAATGTAAACAATTGAAAAAAAAAAAAGGTGAAATCATTCACTGGTTGTTTATTTTTTGGTGCAAACAGAAGTCGGTAGACTACTGAATCATGGGAATCTGTGACAGTCTTGGGTGCCAGTGCAATATTCCATGGAGGGGTTAGTTTTATATCCTACATTACAGAGGATACTAAATGGCAATTTAGCACCTTGAATATTTTAAATTACAACTAGTTCTGTGTTTTTAGTAGAACTGCTTCTTTAAACTGCTTCTTTAAAACCACTCCTTGTTGATTTCTCTATAAGAACAAATGTTGGGCCTTTGGTAGTCTAGTTCACCTAACAATTTTGATAATGTGCCACGAAAGATTGAAAATTTGAGTATGCAGTATCTCATATAAAACTGTGAACTAAGCAGGATTTAACTACAGTATAGGTGTTAAGTGCTATCTTGTTGTAAACCCCCCTTCCCCCCAATACCCAACAAAAACTGTGAACCAGTCAGAAAGATTATCAGTGTTTGGTGATATTGGTATGTGAAATATTTTTTTTTAACCACTCAAACTGTGCTCCCTCCCTCTAACTCTCCCAAAGGAAGAGCAGAACGATCATCAAAGGCAAATAGCAGTTGCAAAAAAGCAACACTAAAAGCTGGCTTCACACTCAGGAGGAAGCACTACATCTCGTCCTCGTGGTTTCTGGTACTCTACACAGTCAGAGAAACTTCTCTAGTTGCAAACTATAGAAATGATCCCTGAAAGTATAGTCTTGTGAAATCTTTTTAAAGAAAATCTGTGCTTGGACTGGTGGCGGCACATGCTCTTAATCCTAGCACTTGGGAGGCAGAGGCAGGCAGATCTCTGTGAGCTCAAGGCCAGCCTGCTCTACACAGTGAGTTCCAGAGGTCCAGGTCAACTGGGGCTATAGGGAGACCCTGAAACAAACAAACAAACAAACAAACAAACAAAACAGAACAAAAACAAAAAAAAAGAAATTTTGCCACATTTGGAGCTGGAACATCACTAAAATAACTATTTGAAATATTTAATAATTATTTTAAAATTTTATGTGCATGAGTATATTGCCTGCATGTAGATAGACGGACCTGTGTCATGCAGTGCCTGAGGAAGTCAGAAGAGGGGGTTAGATCCCTTGGATCTGGAATTACAGACAGTTGTTAGCCATCATGTGGGTGCTGGGAATTGAACCCAGGTCCTCTGTAAGAGCAGTCAGTGCTCTTAATTGCTAAGCTATCTCTTCAGCCTGGAATAATTATTTTTAAAAGAAACACAACACATGGCTCCTCAGATTTTTTTGGTGCCTGTGTTAAGAATTGTGTATGAGGACTGCTGCTTGTAAGGCTGAGGGAATGGTTTGCACAAGGATGGTGTGCAAAAAATGTGAAAAGAAAATTGGTACAGTTATCACTCCAGATACATGGAAAGATGGTGCAAGGAACACTGCAGGTTTGATCTACATGGAAAGAATAAGTTCTCCACTTGCAGAATTTGTAAAAGTTCTGTACACCAACCAGTTCTCATTACTGCCAGGGCTGTGCCTACAAAAAGGGCATCTGTGCAATGTGTGGCAAAAAGGTTTTGGATACCAAAAACTACAAGCAGACTTCTGTTTAGATGTATTGATGAAGTTTTTGGCTTCCTATGATTGTACTTTCTGCTTTGACTTTTCAAGGTATAACAGATACTCATCTTACAAAATAACCTGTTTTCAAGACAACTGATTATGTTTAAACCAAGGAAGTTGATCAATATTATTTTGCTCTTAAGAAGTTCTGATCAGCAGGGGTGTAACTAGTCTTCTACCTTAAGTGGTCATTTTTCCTTATGAGTATTTTATTTAACTAGAATAAGTTACAAAATTAATGAAAATGATATTCCTGAGTTCTACATGCACTTTTTATTTAACATTATTCATATAATTTTTATCTGATTAATGTACTTTATTTATAGCTATTACAAATGTGAAATTACTGGTACTGTGCTCTGAACTTGACTGTGCTCTGAACTTGACATCCAGACTTCTTTATGAATGGCACAGTTAGAAGCAACACTCCCTTAATTAATTGCAGTTCCACTGGCTATTTAAATGTTTAAGGCCATTATTGCTGAATGGCTCATTAATAACTATTAGTCTAGACCCAGATCAAAGACAAGTTACATTTATTTCTTTGTTTTTAATTAAAAAAAAATTTTTTTTGTCTTTTTCAGACAGGGTCTTTCTATAGCCCCAGCTGGGCTGGAACTCACTCTGTAGACCAGGCTGGCCTTGAACTCAAGAGATCTGCTTGCCTCTGCCTCCTAAGTGCTAGGATTAAAGGCGTGAGCCACCATGCCCGGCTTAGAAGGATGGTTCTTAGCTACCATGTGGGTGCTGGGAATTGAACCTGGGTCCTCTGCAAGAGCAGTCGGTGCTCCCAACGGCTGAGCCATCTCCCCAGCCCTGCATTTTTTATTTCTAAATTTATTCTTGAAGCCGAAGTTCCAGTTCCTTTCACATGCAAAAAAAGAACAACAACAAAAATAAGCCGGGTGTGGTGGCACATGCCTTTAATCTTAGCACTTGGGAGGCAGAGGCAGGCGGATCTTTGTGAGTTCAAGGCCAGCCTGGTCTACAGAGTGAGTTCCAGGACAGCTGGGGCTATACGGAGACCCTGTCTAGAAAAGACAAAAAAAAAAAAAAAAAAAAAAAAAAAAAGAACCCAGGAAACACTCATTTGTTGAGAACTGTAATATATTGGATTTTTCAGAAAAATGAAAAAAAAGCTATAACGTATATCTTATTTCATTGATTTCGCATCTTCGTTGAATCGATTGTTATTAAAAGATGTGTAAGAAATAGTGTCTCCCACACAACAGTTGTCCTTCTATTTTTTTTGTTTGAGGCAGGAACAAAAAATAGTTTTTAACCTCGTCCAACCCACACAGAAACAAATAAAACAAACATCTTGGTTACCAACAAACAAACAAGTGTGTGTATGAATTGAAGGTCTGTGGAATGTGGAAGAGGGGGGAGATAGTGAGGGGAAGGAAAAAAAAAAAAAGGTTCAGTCCCCCACCACACCAAATAAACATACTAAAAGACCTACCTTGATTCAGTTAATCAAGCAGAAATTATTCTTGAGTTAAATTATTCAGTAACTGGGATCTGCTTTTAAAATATTCTAGAAAGTCCAGCAAGATGGCTTAGCTGGTTAAGGCACCTATTATCTATTAACCTGACAACCTAAGTTCAATCCCCAGGACCTACATGCTAGAAGAACTGGCTCCTGCAAGCTGTCCTACCCAAGAGTGGAAGGCATGTATACGCACACACACAAGCACATACATACTGTTCTAGTTAGATTTTTGTTGCTGTGATAAAACAGTGAATACCACCAAATTGCGGAGGAAAGGGTTTTAACTTTGTGTCAAGTTGACAAGTAACCAGCATAGATAGACAGACAGACATACACACACAAATATTCTAGAAATACAAATAAGATTAGCAAAATCCTGTAACTTCTAAACTTGGATAATAGGGGGATAGAGAGATGGTTCAACAACAGTAGCACTAGCTGCTCTTCTAGAGACCTGAGTTCAGTTCCCAGGACCCACAGTTATCAATCATTTGTAGGGGATCTGACGCCCTCTTCTGGTCACCATAAGCACTGCACATATCTGATGCATTTAAATATATGCAGGTGACACATTAATACATACAAAATAAAAATAAATCAAAAATTTTAATTGGATATGGTATTCATTATCTACTTTTTTTGGGGGGGTCTTTTTGAGACAAGGTCTCTCTTTAGTCTCAGCTGGCTTGGAACTTGCTATGTAGACCAAGCTGGCCTTGAACTCACAGAGATCGGCCTGCCTCTGTCTCCCAAGTGCTAGGATTAAAGGCGTGTGCCACCACGCTCAGCTTCATTATCTACTTTTGTATGTGATTAAGAAAGAAGAATAGGGGCAGGAGAGATGGCTCAGCGGTTAAGAGTGCCGACTACTCTTGCAGAGGACCCAGGTTCGATTCCCAGAACCCACATGGTGGCTAAGAACTGTCTTTAAGCCGGGTGTGGTGGTGCATGCCTTTAAAAGAAAGAAGAGTAACAAAAGAAAACCAAGTTAGCCTAGAGCAGAGAGAAATTCTCCTAGCTTTCCTGATTTGTTGCAGTATCTCATTATCTACATCTCTTTTTCCAAATGGGCCTTATTTTCTGCAAGGGTCATGAGGGTTTGTGTGGCCACAGGGGTGGGTGATGCCAATCCTGCAGATGTGGAAATATAAAAACACCACTTATTAATCAAGAACTGTTTTTTAATTTTTTTAATTTAATTTAATTTAATTTAATTTAATTTAATTTATTTATGTGTAGGAATGTACTGTCTGCATATAGGTTTGTGCACCTGTGTTGTGCAATGCCGTGGAGGTCAGAAGAGGGTCTCGATTACCCTGGAACTGGAGTTCTCCTGGAATTGGAGTTACAGACGGTTCTCAGCCGCCATGTGGATGCTGGGGATCAAACCCAAGTCCTCTGCAAGAGCAGTCGGCACTCTTAACCACTAGGCCATCTCTCCAGCCCCAAATCAAGAACTTTAAAAATTAAGGGTGGGAGAGATGGCTCAGTGGTTAAGAGCACTTGCTGCTCTTGCAGAAGACCTGAGTTTAGTTCCCACATGGAGGCTAACAACCATCTGTAATTCCAGTTCCAGGTGATTCAAGGGTACTTTTTTGACCTTCATGGCCAATGCATGGCACAGGTGCACTTACTGCATGTATGTAGGCAATACATTCATACACATAAAATAAAAATTTTTTAGAGCTTTAAAAATTATTTTTATTATTATATATGTGAGTATACAGGTTTGTTCATGTGGAGATCAGAGGACAACCTTTGAGAATTAGTTCTCTCTTCTATTCCAGGTACTGAATTTGGGTCTCTAGGTCTGTGCAGACAGAGCCTTTACCTGATGAGCTATCTCATAGGCTCTAGCCCTTAAGCAAGAACTTTTCTTGTTTAAAAAAAAAAAAAATATGTGTATGGGTGTTTTGCCTTCATGTATGTAAGTGCACCTGTGTTCTATAATGTTTGCAGAGGCCAGAAGAGGGTGTTGGACCCCCTGGAACTAGAATTAAGGATGGTTGTTAGGGGCTGAGGATGCTGAGAGCTGAACCTGAGTCTTCTGTAAGAGTAGCCAGTGCTTTTAGCTACTGAGCCATCTCTCCAGCCCCCTGACTCTCATTTTTATTTTATTTTATTTTATTTTATTTTTTAAATAGGATCTCACCGTATAGCCCTGGCTGTCCTGGACTATGTAGACCAAGCTTGGTTTGAAATCATGGTAATCTACCTGACCTGTTTCCCAAGTGCTAGGATTAAAGGTATGTGCTACCACACCTGGACTCACTTTTTTGCATAAATGAGTTATTAAGTGCATAAAAACATTGAGTGGATATAGAGCAAAAACTTATTTGATTCCCAGTATTTAATATTTAACACTTAATGCCTCTTTGACAAAATAGGGTCTTACTGTGCAGCTCAAGCTGGCCAGTTATTTGATGAACAGGTTAAGGATAGTCTTATCCTTGAACTCAAAATACTGCATCACCTTCCGAGTGCTAGGATTCTGAGCATGTTCTATACTATGGGGGCCTGCTGCCTCCTTTTGTTCTCACAATACCAGAGTCCCCAGTTTTGGTAACAAGTGAGATTAAAGTAGTTATAAGAAGTCTCCCACTGGGCATGGTGGCACATGCCTTTAATCCTAGCACGTGGGAGGCAGAGGCAGGCAGATCTTTGAGAGTTCAAGGCCAGCCTGGTGTATAGAGTGACTTCCAGGACAGCTGGGGCTACAGGGAGACCATGTCTTGAAAAGCCCAAAAAAAAAAAAAAAAAAAAAAAAAAGAAGTCTCCCCCCCAAAAAAAGTTCCAGAACCAGGGATTCACTACAAAAATCTATGAAATCTTTAAACAATTCCATAAAACAGAAAGGGAAGGAACACTTCTAAATTCATTTTACAATGCCAGCATTACCCCAAAGCAGACAAGGACAAAATAAAGAAAACTATAGATCATTGCCCTGGTGAACACAGTTGAAAAGGGTCTCAATGAAATTCCATAAACCCAATTCAAGAACACGTACAAATTGTTTCACACACTCAAATCAATAGGCATAATTTAGCATATAAATAGACTTAGGACAGAAACCAAAATATCATTTCACTCTATGCAAAAAGGCCTTAACACAGTTCAACATCTCTCTGCATGACTAAAACTTTTAAGAAATTAAAAGAATGTAAACGGGGCATGGTGGCACCTGCCTTTAATCTCAGTACTTGGGAGACAGAGGTGGGTGGATCTCTGTAAGATGAAGGCCAGGCTGGTCTACAAAGCAAGTTCCAGGCCAGCTGGAGTACAGGGAGACTGTCTTAAAGACTCTACTCAAAAAATAAAAATAAATTAAAAAAATGAAATAGAATAAATAAATGCTTACATAGCCAAAAATATATAAACAATATCCTTTTATTGGGACAAAACTAAGACTATTTCCTCTAAGTCTGACATATCCACTCCTGGGCCAGAAGCACCCAGGTTAGTCAGGCCATGAACTCCTGATCTCTGTGGAATCATTCTACTGGACACAGAGGACACCTTCAAGAAGAGCAAGCATAGGGCTGGAGAGATGACTCAGAAGTTTAAAAGTGGGCCTGTTAAACCCTTGTTGGGTGTGGCTGTACGGGTGGAGTTGCCCTTGTAGCTGGTATTAAAAGTGGGCCTGTGGCCACTGTGAGACTTGGGTGCGCAGTCAGACACTTGCCAGGACCAGCTGAAGCACAGAGCTAAGTCAGGCAGCCCCCCCCCAACACCGCCAACTGGAATTGCTAAGAGAGTGTCCAAGCGGATTTTTTTGGAGTACCTTCAGAACAGAAAGGGAAGAGTGAATTAGATAGACTTCCAACATATAAACAAAATTGAAAGCCTGAAACCTAGACAAGTCAACACTCTGTAACTGAGGGAGAAAAAAAAAAGGCATCTTAAGGAGGCAAGTAAAGCAAGCTTTCAACACAGTGAAAAGACATTTGTGATTTGCATTGGAATATAGGCAAAAAAAGGAAACCCCACATGCCAGGGACACACGAAGGGACAACATGGGAAAGGTGCAGGATAATTCCACACCAAGCTCTACCAACCCTGTAGGAGATTGCTACAGTGGGATTCCCTGGGAGGTAACCCAAGAAACATATCTTAGAGGAACAATTACAGACCTATTCAGAGAAATTAAAGAATATAAAGAGAACAAAGGACAGAGAATGAAAAACTCAAGAAGGAGCAAGAGGGAGACAATGACAAACTTCAGAAAGAACCAAAGGGAGAGAATGACCAACCCCAGAAAGAACTAGAGGGAAAAAAATGACAAAATCCAGAAGAAAGTGAAAGGAAGCCAACCAGTGAAGTAAAGAGCACCAAGAAGAGATTGAGAAGCTACAAAAGGAAGAGGAAATACTAAAGAAATCAGAAGACAAAATGAAAAAGGAAATCAAACACTCATCCAACCAAGAGGAAAGGAATGGAAAAAGCCTCAGAAATAGAATGGAGGAAGCAGAACAAAGAATATCAGACCTGGAAGATAACACAAAACAACTAAAAAGCTCAAATAAAGATTATGAAAAAATTTAAAAATACACAAAAGTGGAACAACCAGGAATATGGGACACTATGAAAAGATCAAACCTCCACATCATAGGAATAGAGGAAGGAGAAGAATCTCGAGAGAATAGTATTGATCAGATCTTCCACAGAATAACAGATGAAAATTTCCCCAAACTAAAAAAAGACAAACCCATATAAATACAAGAAGCACAAAGAACTCCAAACAGACAAGATCAGAAAAGAAACTACCCATGCCATATCATAGTTAAAATGCTAGATGCCCGAAAACAAAGACAAAATTCTGAAAGCCACAAAAGAAAAACAAGTTACATCTAATGGGAAATCCATCAGAATTACAACTGACTTCTTGGCGCAAACCATGAAAGCAAGAAGAACGTGGAGCAAAGCATTCCCAGTGTTAAAGGACTATGGATGCCAACCCAGGTTACCATATCCAGCAAAAATGTCAATTACAGTTGAAGGAGAGAGAAAAATCTTCCATGACATAAACAAGATGATAGAATACATGTCCCGAAAACCAATCCTTCAGAAAATACTTAAAGCAATTCAAAGGGCAGAAGAGAGGAGCAACGATCCCCAAGCACCTAGAAAGAGAAACTAATAAAAACATAACTGGAGAAGTGGAAACCAAGACTAAAAATGCAAATGGATAATAAGGTGAAAGAAAGCAACATGCATCTTTCAATTATAACCTTAAATATTAACAGACTAAACTCCCCAATCAAAAGACATAGACTGGGAAATTGGATTAGGAAACAAAATCCATCTATATGCTGTCTACAAGAAACCCATCTCAATTTCAAGGACAGGCACCAACTTAAGGTGAAGGGATAAAAAAAAATCCAAGCAAATGGTACCAAAAAGAAAGCAGGTGATGCTATTTTAATATCAGACAAAACAGACTTCAAAGTAAAAGAAATCAAAAGAGACAAAGAAGGCCATTACATCTTTCTCAAAAGAACAACTGACCATAAAGACTTCACAATCATGAATATATATACACCAAACTCTGGTGCACCAAACTTTATAAAGACAATTCTTCAGGACCTCAAGGCACAGATTAACCCCAGCACACTAACAGTAGGGGACTCTAATCCCCACTAAGTCCTTTGGAAAGATCAAGAGGACAAAGAATAAAGAGAGACATCCGAACTGAATGATACAATACACCAAATGGACCTCACAGACATCTATCAAATATTCTACCCAAACACCAGAGAATACACTTTCTACTCAGCACCCCATAGAACATTCTCCAAAACAGACCACATACTGGGACACAGGAAAAAAATCAACAAATACAAAAGATTGAAATAATCTCATGCATCCTATCAGACCATAGTGCAATAAAGCTCAATATCAACACCAGGATAAGCCATACAACCTACAAGAACACATGGAGACTAAACAACACTCTCCTGAATAATGAATGGGTCAAGGAAGAAATAAAAAAAGGAATAAAAGCATTCTTGGAACTGAATGGCAATGATAACAAAATCTATGTGACACTTTAAAAGCAGTCCTAAGAGGGAAGTTTATAGCCCTGAGTGCCTACATCAAAAAAACAGAAAAGAGCACAAGTGAATGATCTAACACTGCAGCTAAAAACACTTGAGAGAAAACAAATGACCCTAAATGCAGCAGACAAGAAGAAATAACAAAAATCAGTGTAGAAATCAATAAAATAGAAAGACAACCATACAAAAAAAAAAAAAAATCAATGAGCCCAGTTAACCAAAAGAAAGAAGGAACAACTCCAAATCAATAGAATCCATGATAAAAGGGGAAATACCACAACAGACAATGAAAAGATCCAGACAATCATATGGGAATACTTAAAAAACCTATACTCTACAAAGTTTGAAAACCTACAAGAAATGGATGAATATCTGAAATCCTGGGAAATCACCAAACCTCAACCAAGAAGAGATTGACAGGTTAAACAGACCCATAATATATGAAGAAATTGAAGATACAATAAGAAACCTCCCAACTAAAAAAAGCCCAGATTTCATGGCAGAATTTTATAAAACATTTCAAAAAGACTTACAACCATTATTACTCAAAATGTTTAGAAGGATACAAACAGAGGGAATTCTCCCAAATTCCTTCTATGAAGCCAACATCACTATATTAGCAAAATCAGGCAAAGATACAACCAAAAAGAACTATAGATCCATCTCATTAATGAACACAGATGCAAAAATTCTCAACAAAATACTTGCAAATTGCATATAGACCCACATCAAGAAGATCATCCATCATGACCAAGTTGGATTCATACCAGAGATGCAGGGATGGTTCAACATATGAAAATCAATAAATATCATCAAACATATAAATGGACTGAAAGACAAAAACCACACGATCATCTCAACTGACACAGAAAAAGCCTTGACAAAATCCAGCATCCCTTCCTGCTTAAAGTTCTAGAGGGAATTGGATTGGAGCGATCATTCCTCAATGTAATCAAAGCCATATACAGGAAACCCACAGCCAATATCATCTTAAAGGGGGAAATGACAGAAGCATTCCCTTTAAAGCTAAGAACTCGGCAAGGCTGCCCCATCACCACTCCTCTTCAATATACTGCTTGAAATACTTGCTAGGGCAGTAAGGCAAGAAAAGGAAATTAAAGGAGTACTAATAGGAAAAGAGGAAGTCAAGCTATCCCTATTTGCTGATGATATGATTGTTTACTTAAGGAATGCTAAAAACTCTACGAAAAACCTCCTAGAAATGATTAAAAGCTTCAGTAAAGTGGCAGGATACAAAATTAACCTAGAAAAATCAGTAGCCTTTCTTTACACCAACAACAAGCAACTGAAGAAGGAGACCTTCCCACTCACAATAGCCTCAAAAACAATAAAATACCTAGGAACAAACCTAACCAAAGACACCAAAGATCTCTACAACAAAAATTTTAAACCCTTAAAGAAAGAAATTGAAGAAGACATCAGAAGATGGAAAAACCTCCCATGCTCATGGATTGGGAAAATAAATATAGTAAAAATGTCCATTCTACCCAAACTCTTGTACAGATTTAATGCAATCCCAATCAAAATCCCCAGGCTTGGAAAAAAAATCCTTAATTTCATTCGGAAAAATAAAACACCCCGAATGGCCAAAGCAAACCTGAGTGAAAAGAGCAATATGGGGGGATCTCTATACCAGACTTCAAACTACAGGGCTATAGTCATAAAAACAGCTTAGTACTGGCACAAAAACAGACCTGTTGACCAACGGGACAAAACTGAAGATCCAAACTTGAGCACACAATTTCAGCCACCTCATATTGACGAGGGGACCAATAAGACACAATGGAGGAAAGACAGCATCTTCAGCAAGTGGTGTTGGCAAAAACTGGATCACCACTTGTAGAAGAATTAAATTAAACCCCCACCTCTCACCCTGTACAAAAGTCAACTCCAGATGGATCAAAGTCCTCAACGTGAAACCCCAAACTCTGGAGGTGATAGAAGAAAAACTTGGCAGCAGACTATAAGACATAGGCATAGGAAAAGGCTTCCTAAATCAGACAGCAGCTGCGCAAGAACTGAGGTCAACAATTGACAAATGGGACCTCATTACACTCAAAAGCTTCTGTACATCAAAAGAAACAATCAAGGAAGTAAAAGAGAAATCCCACAGAGTGGGAGGAAACCTTCACTGCAGATACGCCTGACAAAACATTGTTTTCCAGAGTATATAAACTACACAAAAAACAAAGAAGAAAGAAAACAAATGACTCGCTCAAGAGATGGAGTTTAACAGAGACTTCACAAGTGAGGAATTAGAGATGGCTGAGAAACATACTAAAAAATGTTCAACCTAATAATTAGGGAAATACAAATTAAAACCACTTTAAGATATCATCTTACTCCAATAAGACTGGTTAGGATCAAGAAAACAAACGATATCAAGTGCTGGAGAGGTTGTGGGGAAAGGAGAACACTCATCCATTGCTGGTGGGAATGTAAACTTGTACAGCCACTATGGAAAGCAGTGTGGAGAACCCTTGGAAGACTCAAAATGAGCTTGCCACCTGACACAGTCATACCACTCCTGGGCATATACCCACAAGACTCATCTTACCCCAAAAATACATGCACAGCTATATTTATTGCAGCTCTGTTCACGATAGCAAAAAGCTGGAACCAACCCAAAAGCCCCTCAACTGAGGAGTGTATAGAGAAAATGTTGTACATCTACATGATGGAGTTCTATGCAGCAGTAAAAAAAGACAACATCATGAACTTTGCAGGTAAATGGATGTAACCAGAAGATATCATGTTAAGTGAAGTAACACAGTCCCAGAAATACAAACGACAAATGGTATCCCTCATCTGTGGATGCTAGCGCCAATAACCCAGCTGTAAATTTTTCTTATGAGGAGTGATGCATATTGGAAAGACTGCATCAAAGAACTGACTGAAATGGTGAATTTGGTGGGGTGGGAGGGCTGGGAGGGGGGACACGGGTCTACATTTGATTAATATATATTTAATTGATGTGAGTTTAACAGGTATCTATATTTGCTCAAACTTTGTCTACATATTACATGGTATTTTAGGACTTAGTAAAAAAATGTCTATATTAAGCAACATTGGTTAAAAGGTTTTAATAAGGGGCTGGAGAGATGGCCTAGCGGTTAAGAGCGCCGACCGCTCTTACAGAGGACCCGGGTTCGATCCCCAGCACCCACATGGCAGCTGAGAACCGTCTGAAGCTCCAATTCCAGGAGAACTCCAGTTCCAGGGGAATCCCAGACCCTCTTCTGAACTCCGCGGCGTTGCACGACATGGGTGCACAGACTTGCATGCAGACAGTACATTCATACACATACAGAAATAAATAAAAAAATTAAAAAAAGGTTTTAATAAAAACAGTAATACATTTAAGCTAACTGGAAATATAAATTGTCCACATTTGTTTTACTTATAATTTGTATAACAACAACTTTGGGGTTAACGTATACAAATGTTCTCTATAATTTTTGTGTTGTACAGTATCATCTTGTAACATTTTCTTTTACCTGTAGGATAATTTAACTAAAGGAATTAAGTTTGTTTTCCAAATTAACAACGTACAGTCAATGGTAAACAGTTTGGGTGAATTTAATAAAAATTTACACCTTGATTCCCGCCTATAGGTATGTATAATACAACTACCTTTTTGAGATTCATGGGTCAAAAAATAAAAATCTAAAATAAAAAAGGGGGGATACAGTTATATATTAAACTTTTTGTCAAATTTTTCAATTTAAACCTTAAAACTAACTATGGGAAAAGATTTGTATGTTCCCACAGGTCAAAACATCACCAACTTAATGGAGAAAGAAAAGATACAGCTTTGCATTGTGCAGGATGTACCAAGAAATACCCGCAGAGAAAGTTGGCCCATCTAAACATTAAAAGGAAGAAAAGCCTCAGACTGCTACAGGCATCAAATGTCTCTGTGGATCCTATTTGCAACAACTGTTTATAACGTATCCTAATGAACTTTACGTTCCAGGTTCCGCAAAGTTTTAATATGAGAGACTTTCTTACCGCCTTCTCATAGAACAAAGAAAAACATGAGGGTAATGAAGTCATTCCCTAACTGTTATAGAGGTAATGTCTTATAAAACCGGTATAACTGCTTTCTTTAATTGACTGATAGACATAGGAACTGTGAAAGGAAAATTCTCTATTCAGAGCCAAATTTAATACTAAAGTCTTTATAAGCTGTGTAATTAAGCAAAATACATTAATACAGGAGAGCTCTGATATCAGCAATGGATTATTCTACCAAGGAGATGTTGGCTAGGGGATCCAAGCCCCACAAACTGGGATACCTGCAAGAAGAGAGGTGGTAAGATCCTCCTGTCGAAGACCTGGTGTAAGCATGGGAAAGATGTATTGAGACCACACTTGCAAGTGTACAGTTGGTCTCTGGAATGCCAGAGTGTTACCAAAGGCCACTAAACCAAAAAAGCAAATATTGGTCTCCTTGAGTCAAGCAAGACTCCTCTGTCAGCATCAGCTACACCTCACCTACCTGGAAATACTGTGCAGCAGTGGCAGCCATATGTCTGTACATCCCAAATCTAATTGGCTATTAGCTCTCTCCTTGGAGGAATAATTCACAACTGATGCCAGAAGCTTATATCCTCTAGTTGTTAGGAGATGTTATAAGCCACAGTAAGACCTTGTCATCTTTTACAGAAAAGCTATAGCTCATGGATTAGCATACCATCCAAACATCAGTGTTTATACCAACGTAACCTACCATAATAATTAGTACTGTTTAAATGCCTGTATATCTAATTGCTTGTGCTTCATTAGTAGGATTAAAAGGTTATTCCTCGATAAACTGCCAACCCATGAAAGGAAACAGCCTGAACTGATCAGAGTCCAAAACGACATCTCCAAAGAAAGTAGACTGCTTTACTTCTAGCCCACTTGTGCCTCTTTTTCTAAAGCCTAGGGAACAATCTGTGGAAGAGGGGGCATGGTAGAATGTAAGGGCTGTGATTGGGGTGAATGGTGAAACTACAGCAATATAGACTGGACTCTTATTTGATCAACATGCTTGTATATACAAGCCCTTCCAGCTGGACACTGGGGACCTTGGGCTGTATAAATTTGGGCATAGCCGCTTACAAATTGGTTTTACATGAAGGATGCTTGTATTCATTACTTATTACTTACTATTAAAAACAAAACAAAACAAAAACAAACAAAAAACAAGCTGGGCATGGTGGTACATGCCTTTAATCCTAGCACTCGGGAGGCAGAGGCAGGCGGATCTCTGTGAGTTCAAGGCCAGCCTGGTCTACAGAGTGAGTTCCAGGCCAGCTGAGGCAATAGGGAGACCCTGTCTCAAAAAGACAAAAACAAACAAAACAAAAACAAAACATCATTTAATAAATCATGAAGCTTAGACATCAAAGATGTAAAGTGTAGCACTCTCCTATCAGAAATCAATAACTGAAACAATACTGCCTCTTAGATTTGAATCAGATAAAGCCTATCTGTATAGTCTGTTACTTTCACCACTGGAGAGTGGCTGCAATGTCCCAATATCTCTTGTACTATTCCTGGGCCTTTTATAAATCATGTCTCACTCTTGTCAGGAACAGTAAGGAGCACTTGGGCTTTTCCAACCGTGCTAACACCCACGTGTTTATATGAGATCAACAACTGTGGTCATCCTAAATCTTTTTTTTTTATTATTAATTTTATTTATTTCTGTATGTGTATGAATGTACTGTCTGCATGCAAGTTTGTGCACCCGTGTCGTGCAATGCCTCGGACGTCAGAAGAGGGTCTCGGATTCCCCTGGAACTGGAGTTCTCCTGGAATTGGAGTTTCAGATGGTTCTCGGCCGCCATGTGGGTGCTGGGGATCGAACCCGGGTCCTTTGTAAGAGTGGTCGGCGCTCTAAATCTTTTTAGCACCTGTTACTGTTTTGAGAAATAACTTTCATTTCTACCCTGACCCCCCATCCCTAACCCATACAAACCTTGGAGGGCTGAATCCTTGGTGACTGAGCAGTCACTTCTCCAGCACTTAAAACCTGCTTTTGAGGGGACACGGCTATCATGTGACCCCCTTTCACAGTTACATACTGAGGAAGTGATGACTGGCTGGTAGCTCCTGTTGTGGGCACAAGAGGGGCTTCCCCAGGTTCCTGTTTGATGATCACCTGCAACAAACAATGACACTGAATAAGTATCTTATGGGGGCGAGGAGGAGAGACCTATAAATATTTGAATGTAGTCTATTTGCAAAAATATTAGTGAAACTTGGTATGCTCAGAATGAAATATACAAAAATAGCAATATTACTTTAATAACAGTCCAAAAAAGCAATTAAAGGAACCAAAGCAGGATCTCAACTTGACCTTGTGCTTCTGTCCTTTGTTACAGAGACTGGCGATAGGATGGCAGGGTAGAAAAACAATACTTAGTCTGTGGTCTCTGAATAGCCCATCCTACCAGGCTCCAAGAAAGTGGACACTTAAATAAATGGAAGCATGCCTCAGAATGAAAGGCTATTACAAAAGGATTTTGTAAACGACTGTGCAGACTCCAGGGGCTATAATGCCAGGACACACACTCACCTTGGTGAAAGCTCCAAGTCCTCCACTCACAGGTTTGGGACTTTGGACTTTAGGGTGACTCCCAATTGGGCAAAGAGGGGGCATAGATGAAAACAAAGAATCCTCCTGCTGGGTATGCAAAAATATATATTGTACAACAGGTCAAAGAGGGTGTCTCGAGACATTCTGGTACTTTGCTTTTAATATAAGCCTCTAGCAACATAAACAACTGAAAGACAAAAGAAAACCAAAAGCCCCAAATTCTTCCTGGTCTTCTAAGCTCCCTAATTTCACTGTAATCTTGTTTTATAAACAAATGAAAACTGGGGTATGTAATTCTAGCTGAGCACCTATAAACCCAGCACTGAGGAGGTTAAGACAGGAGGATTGCTAGTTCTAGGCAGGCCTGGGCTACATAGTCAGACTCTGCTTCAAAAAATAAAAACAGGGATCTCTGTGAGTTTAAGGCCAGCCTAAGTCTACAGAGTGAGCTCCGGGCCGGCTGGGACTAAAGGGAGACTCTGTCTCAAAAATACCAAAATAAATACATAAACAAATAAATAAATAAAAATAAAAACAGAACAACTTAGCCGGGCATGGTGGCGCAAGCCTTTAATCCTAGCACTTGGGAGGCAGAGACAGGCAGATCTTTGTGAGTTCAAGGCCAGCCTGGTCTACAGAGTGAGTTCCAGGACAGCCGGGGCTACAGAGACCCTGTCTTGAAAAGACAAAAAAA
>VZQC01012005.1:6198477-6224338 GCA_009823505.1 Rhizomys pruinosus | reverse complement strand
AAAAAAAAAAAAAAAAACCAAAACGAAACAAAACCAAAAAAAAACTAAAACAAAAAAAACAGAACAACCAAAAGCAAAGAAAAGTTTTAACTCAGTAAAAGCTTACTTGTCTATGTCTCTGTTGTATACTAGGAAGAATCCTGGCCTAAATCGTTAACATTTGCTTGACTTTTTTTCAGACAGGGTCTCACCCAGGCTGGCTTTTTACCATACAGTTGAGGATGACCTTGAACTTCTGATCCTCCTGTCTCCATTTCTCACTTTAATGTGGTGCTGGGGCTCGTGCAGGTTAGGCAAGCATTCTCCAAATGATCCACATTCCAACCCTGACATTTACTGACTTTATTTGTCCATAATCTAGTTCCTTGCCAGATGGTAAAGGAGAGGTATTGGGTTTTATTTATTTTATATTCCTAGAGTGTGGGCAATCAACAAGCAATTGTAATTTTACAATGTAAAATTTACTCGGTATCTAGAATACAAAAGGAAAAATTACTTTTTCCCCCAAAGAAAGAAAAATGATAACAAGGAGCTGAGTGTGGTAGCATGTATCTGCAATCTCAGCTCCCTGAGTGTGGTGGCTCACTGGCTGAGGCAGGAAGATTATGAGCGACATAGCAAGACCTTGCCTCAAAAAAAGTTTGAAAGGAAAATCCACCAAACAACCAAAAGATTTTAAATTAGCATATGCAAAGAAAGTAATGTCAACTGAAAAATGCTGTGGCTTGTCCCTACTATCAAAGACAAAATGCAAATCTCAGAGGCAATGTGCAGTAATTCAATTTCAGGCTAGAGAGACTGTTCTTTTAGAGGACTCGGGTTTGATTCCCAACACCCACATCATGGCTAAGAACTGTCTTTAACTCCAGTTGCAGAGGAATCCGACTCCCTCTTCTGATCTCCGCAGCATTGCATGACACGGGAGCACCAACCCACATGCAGACTCATACACATAAAAAAAAAAAAAAAAATCTTTATTTTACATTTATCAGTGCCTACACGTATATAAGGGTACCCATGTGGTGCAATTTCCAAAGATGCCACAGAATGGTGTCAGATCCCCTGGTACTGTAGTTACAGATAGCTGTCAGCGGCCATATAGGTACTGGGAATCCAACCTGGGTCTTCTTCAAGAGCAGCCAGTGCTCTTAACCCCTGATCTCTCCAACACCACAGGCAAACATTTTTATAAAGAATTCTTAAAAACAACAGAAAGTTGTTTTTTTTTTTGTTTTTTTTTTTAATTTATGTGTATGTGTGTGCCCACAAAGGCCAGAAATGGCAGCAGATCCCCTGGAGCTGGAGTGATAGGAAGTTGTGATCTGCCCAATAAGGGTGCTAGGAACTGAACCCAGGTCTTCAACAAAAGCAGCAAGCATTCTTAAGTGCTGAGCCATCTCTCTAGCCCCTAATACGAAATATTTTTAATAAAAGTATGCCCTCCAAAAAATAAAGGCTACCTCCTCCTCACACTATATTTATTTATTTATTTATTTATTTATTTATTTATTTATTTATTTAGTCTTTTTGAGACAGGGTCTCCCTTTAGTCCCAGCTGGCTTGGAACTCACTATGTAGACCAGTCTGCCCTTGAACTCACAGAGATCTGCCTGGCTCTGCCTCCTGAGTGCTGGGATTAAAGGTGTGCGCCACCATGCCCGGTCACACTATTTTTAAGTGGATACTGGGTGATCACCTGAAAGAAGACTTGAGAAGTAGCTTCTACAATAGGAAGAAAACCAAGGTAAGGCAGTGGAACCTATAGATGATTGGCAGCGTCTTTTTTTTTTCAGGGAGCTGAAGAGATGGCTCAGGGGTTTAGAGCACTGGCTGCTCTTTTAGAGAAGCTGGGTTTGGTTCCAGGTACCCAGTGGCAGCTAACAACCCTCCTTAAATCCAGTATCAGGAGATGGAAAGCCCTCTTCTAGTCTCTCTAGGTATTTGTACAATATGGGTGTACTTACATACATGCAGGCAAAAGACTCATAAACATAAAATAAAAAAATAATTAAAAAAATATTTTTTCAATGCAAAGAAAAAGAACACCATCAATTGATACTCTTGTACAAGTTGTAATAATGCAGTAAGAATTTACCTTGACTGTAGATGTTAAGAAACTACTTCCATGGATTTTAGGAACAGGGGACCCTGTTCCCTGGGAAACTTGAGAGGCCACGGGGAGCTTGTTTGTAGGACTTCCTAGTAATCAAGACAGATTTAAAAATTACATAACAAAATAGAGTTCAAAGTATAATTTTAAATCATTTCCCACCAAGTGTCCCTCTTTCTAACTACTTTCTTTTAATGATTGAAAATTCAAAACTAAAGTATGAAAAAAAACCCCAGAATTCCCAACAAAGTTGATCACAGGACTAGCCTAAAAACATAAGAAACTTATGAGGTCAAAAAGAAGATAAAATATGTATTATATACTCTATTCCTTATATAAGAGATATTTCATAATACTAGTTAACCAATGGGCCAACACATATACATGCATGTGATCACCAGCTTCTGCAAAGCAGTTTCTTCTGACGGTTAGACCCATCTCCAAATACTGTTCATCTTACTATATCTGTACAATATCAAGGTGTGATAAAAATAACTTATACTATTAATAGTAAATAAGATCTAAAATGGAATTCAACAGCTTACTTTATTTACCAAAGTTAGTTGTAGATGATTCCTAAAACTAATAGCATCATCAAAGACATCTATTTAGCATATTCAAATATGTTCAAAAGGCTTTAGATAAAAGTTTTTTGTGTTTTTTTTTTTTTTTGTCTTTTTGAGACAGGGTCTCCCTTTAGTCCCAGCTGGCCTGGTGAGCTCACTCTGTAGACCAGTTTTTTTTTTTTTTTTTTTTTTTTTTTTTTTTTTTTTTTTTTTTTTTTTTTTTTTTTTTTTTTCCCTAAATTTATTTAAAAACTTAATATTATAAGACTATATTTCAATGGGTAATAAATAATTCCATAGACAAACCATTGCTAAACTGCTTACCTTACCTTAAAAACACCTACTTGGAAAAGCCCACAATATAATAACGTGTGTTAAATCTAATACCATGGTGTGTGTGCTAAAACCACCCTCATTACATTTTGATTTTATTTCTCTTGTCACTTTCACTATTTCCCTTAAGAGGAGAAGATTACACTTTAGGAGTATGTATATAAATATAGATTAAATAAAGGAAGTTAATAACTACGCAATACAAGAAAAAAAAAAAAATGCACAAACCAAAAAAACTAAACAGGGCACCAGTATCCTAACCCCATGAAGCTTACATGGATTCTGCAAAGACAAATTGTGAATGGCCACCAAAGAAATCCTTTATTCTTTCAAGCTAAATAGTCTCTTTTTATATTTGCAGGTTTCCAAATTTTTATGCTATAAGCCAAATAAAACATTTTGCCTTGCAGAATCGTAAAACTCTAATATTAATTCGTTGTGGAGCGAAGTGCCGTGCAACAACATCAGTTCAACCGACCACGAAACTCCGTTCAAAACCTATGCGCACCCATGCCCTCCACACCAAGACTACTTCCCCACAGACAACAAGAAATCGTGCTCCATTCCTGCTCGCCGTCCTAACAAGCGTTAGTACTACTCACACCCCTTTCTTTCACGCCCTACCCCACGAGCGCTGGTCCTGTCTAGGGCCGGCTCGGAGGCGACAGCATCGCGCCACCTAGACACCGACACGGTGCTTTTCTCCCTTCTAACCAAACGACGTGTGAGCGCCCCCACTACCGACCCCGCCTCGCCCGCCAGGTACATCTGCCCTCTTCTACAGAGCCATCTGTCTCGTACCCCTCCCTACGCTCCCCTCCCCCCTCAGCTCCCACCCGCCCCGGCGCTCCCCACCAATACCCACCCTATCCCCCTCCCCGCACCCCCGCGACCACATGGTGGCTCCCGCTGAAGGCGTAAACCCCGCCACATCTGGCATAACTTTCCAATTCCAGGAGAACTCCACAGTTGTCTCCAGGGATCTCCGGAGCACAAGACCTCTTCTGACACTCCCCCGGCATTGCAGGACACGGGTGCACACACTTGCTGCACGACAGTACAATTCATACACATACAGAAATAAAAAAAAGGCATCACGTAAAAAAGCTGAACTTTGAAGAAAAGCAAATCAATGCAAACCAAGAACAAGAACTTTCCATTTCTAATGGAGAAAGCTTATCACCTCAACTATGGTTTTGTTGTTAACAAGTATCGTAGCTGCCGCTCTAAATGCTCTCATAAATAACTTTTACAAGTAGGTGATCTTCCTTGAAACAAGCAGTAGTCATGTTGCTTTCATACACCCACTATCCTAATAACATTGAGCATATGTAGACCAGTCAGTGTCAACAAATTATGAAAGGAATATTACAAGACCACAAACAAAGCTGATGTTTAATATCTTGAATAAAAAAATTTTACAACCTATGAATATATTTACACATGCTAGAATAATAAGATTTTGAATCGTGGGAATTGTTTGAAAGAGCACCTCAAGTTGAAAACCAATTAGGCGATTAACTGTATGGTAACGCAACTTATCAGAGGATAATCTTATGTGCCAGCTTGGTTGGGCCATAGCATCCAGCTATTTGCTCCCACACTATCTTGAATGTTCTGGGTAGCTATTTTTTTAATGAGATACAGATTTGAAATGGTGGACTACAAGTGAAGCAGATGGCTCTGGATACTGTGGGTAGGCTTCTAGTCAATCAACAACTCCTCACTCGCTTTCCCACACACTGAAGAAGGAAATTTTGCCAAGAGACTATTATCACTAAGAATGCGTTCTTACCCTGGGTGGACTCCAGTGTGGCTAGCCTCACCAAATTGATTTTGGATCTTTGCCGGCCTCCTCATAGACGTGCGATGTGAGTCAATTCCGCATAAAACCAACCCTCGATAGACCTCCGGCGTGGGTGGACTGCAGGATCTTTAATCCCAGACTCAGGAAGCAGAGGCAGGCAGATCTCCGTGAGTCAGGCCAGCCCTGGTCTACAGAGTGAGCTCAGGTCACCTAGGACTAAAGGGAAGACCCTGTCTCAAAAGAACAAAAAAAAAGAGAAAAAAAAAAAAAAAAAAAAGTCACCTCATCACTCCAGAACATGCCCCTGTTACACCCCATGTCTGTTTCTCTCTAGAGAATCGCTCTTAGAAGGACACGCGCTTAAGCAGAACAAAGATGAAGTAGGGGGTTGAGAGGCCTTTTCGAGACACCGCGATGTGGGACAGATAATTGAGCCTATGCATTCAGTAGCTTCTCGATGTGAACTATGTCAGTATCTGTCCTCCGCATGTGGTTTACAGTTCACGAAACGGTCTGTATGGAGAGGGCTGCGAGAGGTGGCATAGTAAGTCCCCTTGGGTAAGAGCAGACCGCCTATGGACCTCTGTGGCATATACTCTCTCGCGTTAGGTGTGGGTGCCAACATGGTGAAGACCGTGGGACCCCAAATTAGTTGAAAAAAGGATAAACATCCTGAGGCATTATCTGGGGAACCTTAGTCCACTATGAAAGTTTTACTTTAGTGAATAACTGGGTGTCTGGGCTTAAGAGTGGAGTAAGGCAGCCAAGTAAGCCAATAGTGGGACCTCATGGCACGAGAGCCCATTTGTAGGTGTCTAGGGCAAGAGAACAAGCAGAATAAAAAGGAAGTGAAGTGTCGCTTGCATTTTGGCCTGACATGTTTCCTGGTAGGTAAAAGAAAAGATTACTGAGTTAACTCTGGATTGTACCTCGCTGTTTCCGCTGGCTACGTATGAGCTGAGCTTTGGCTAGTCGAGTGCCCCTACTGGAATTCGAGGCCAATGAAAATTTCAGATGAATTCCAAGTCTTTTGGAGAACCAGGCCCTAACACTTACTACCGCAGCCAAAGTTGGGAGAAAGAACAAACTTGCGTGCTTCATGGCACTGAGCAAGCGCGAGTGGCCCTGGATTATCAGAATGTCACGACTGGGCCGCCCACACTGAGAACCGAGGACTAAGAATCAGAGATTTTCTTCAGTTCACCTTGTTTATACACTAGGGAAGAATTGTAAGGTTGTTCGGGGAGAATGGTTTTATTCTGTTTGGTACATATATGAAGTATGGTGACTGAGCAATGGTAATTAACACACATAACACAGCCGAGTGTACACACAACACACATTTTCACGAGGACACACACACAAATACACACACAATTTACTCTATGTGCCATCAGAATCTCATGATGTTGGGGGAGGAGAAAATGAAAACATCAAATGCTTACAGGACCTTGGGAAAAAAGTGAAAAAAAAGGGGGGCCCGGGCTAGCCAGGTAAGGGCATGAGGCACAAGATGACTGTTACTTTTGCAGTTTTGCTTAGGGCCAGTCTATGACCCGTGCATGCCAAAGCCACATAGTTGTATGGTAAGGGTACCAACCCACCCCCTCCCCCTTTGAAAGATCTAAGTGTGAGATGTTGGAACTCGGTTGCCTGGGGGATTCATCACAGTTTGTGAGGTATCTTGGAAGATCCTTTTGCGCCACGGGTGTGCCATAAAAGACGCACAATGGACTGAGTATGATAATGAAATACCCTTCCACTCCATTGATATGTATTGATTTGGTTTTTTATTTCGCTGTCTCTGTGTTTCTATACACACTTCCATCTCTCACCTCGGATCTCTTAAAAGTTCCAGAGAGCAAAAGGCTGGTAATTTGGAGAGAAATTTCTTTGCCAAGTGGTGTACTGATTAGAGTCAAAGATGGCAGACTCTGTTTCTGGATCAGCTTCCAGCAAAATAGTTTTCAGCCATATTAAATAATTAAAAGTTTATTTATGATCTTTATGCTACTATGGTAAAGAGTAAGGAAAACCAAACCTTGGAATGATATAGAGGATCTTTCTTGTTATAGTGAAGAGGTGGGATTTTAAGTTATTTTATCCAAGGTAAAGGCTCACTTTAAAGACTCGTTGTGGAGGTCATGCTCTTTTATTGATTCAATCTCCTTTGAATAATTAGTACCAAAACTGGGCTGACTATTGGTTTTGTTTGTATCCTTGGATTATATACATCTACAACGAAGTGAGGCACCTTGACGAGCTGAGACTGGAGCCCAACGGGGAAGGTAGAGCAAGAGATTCATTACGAGGTGACATGAAATCGAAGGTCAGGATAATGATAGAGAGGAGGGAGAGAGATGGAGACCAAGCAACAACAACAACATACAAAAACCCAAATCAGACATATGGTTTCTGAATCTAAAAGATGCTGACGAAAAGTTGAGATGGAGTAGAAACTGTTGTAGGGGTTTTTCCACTCCTTTTTGAGTGGAACATAGGGAGCTAGAATGCCGGGAAAGATCAACATTCCTTCAAAATTCCCTATGGACTAAATTCAATAGTCATGACTTAAGAAAAATATTTGACAATTTATGATCTGATAAAATATACAGTAAAATATGTTAAAAGACGCTAATATAAACCTGTTCCTTTATCATCAGATAATGTATAAAATCCTGGGATACACAAACTCTGTCAGACACAATATCCTGATCATTAACACCCCAACACAACATAAGACTTACAAACATAAAAGAATACTTATAGTTTGCTGTGTCATCTGCTCTGAGTTACTATTGTAATAAACATGTTAATTGTGGATACCTATAAAAAGGAAATTGTACCAATTTGAACTATTCATAGCAGATCACCATGTTGGAACCACACTAGGTTTATGGCGGAGTACATACTTTTTGTATGTATCTTACTGTGTGCTTTGCTGCAGGATTGTAAGATAGTAGCGCTGGGAGTCTGTTTGGTTTCAGTCCTTATGTTTCGATTGTGCTGTTAAGGAAGTCCTTTCCTATGTCACGACAAAAGAGCACACAACTCTCACTTCAAAGGGGGTTAAGATAGTTTATTCTGAGCTAAATTTGAGTGACCATGGCCTGGAACACAGACTCAGGTTACCCCATTACATGTTCTAGTGTGGTAACAGTTGCATTTATGGTTTTATAGTAACAGATTTCTTACTTTTCTTTGTAAGAAAAAGAAAGAAAAGTAGAAAAGGTAGAATATCGAAGGCACTTTTTCTTTTGTATTTTATATTTATTTAATTGTATCTGTATGAAAGTATGTGCATTGCTCATGTAGTTTCGTGCACCCCGTGTCAATGCAATATGCCTTCGGAAGGCTCAGACTGAGGGCCGTACGGATTCTCCTGGAACTGGAGTTAAAGATGGGTTCTCAACTGCCATGNTTTTTTTTTTTTGTTTTTTTTTTTAATTTATGTGTATGTGTGTGCCCACAAAGGCCAGAAATGGCAGCAGATCCCCTGGAGCTGGAGTGATAGGAAGTTGTGATCTGCCCAATAAGGGTGCTAGGAACTGAACCCAGGTCTTCAACAAAAGCAGCAAGCATTCTTAAGTGCTGAGCCATCTCTCTAGCCCCTAATACGAAATATTTTTAATAAAAGTATGCCCTCCAAAAAATAAAGGCTACCTCCTCCTCACACTATATTTATTTATTTATTTATTTATTTATTTATTTATTTATTTATTTAGTCTTTTTGAGACAGGGTCTCCCTTTAGTCCCAGCTGGCTTGGAACTCACTATGTAGACCAGTCTGCCCTTGAACTCACAGAGATCTGCCTGGCTCTGCCTCCTGAGTGCTGGGATTAAAGGTGTGCGCCACCATGCCCGGTCACACTATTTTTAAGTGGATACTGGGTGATCACCTGAAAGAAGACTTGAGAAGTAGCTTCTACAATAGGAAGAAAACCAAGGTAAGGCAGTGGAACCTATAGATGATTGGCAGCGTCTTTTTTTTTTCAGGGAGCTGAAGAGATGGCTCAGGGGTTTAGAGCACTGGCTGCTCTTTTAGAGAAGCTGGGTTTGGTTCCAGGTACCCAGTGGCAGCTAACAACCCTCCTTAAATCCAGTATCAGGAGATGGAAAGCCCTCTTCTAGTCTCTCTAGGTATTTGTACAATATGGGTGTACTTACATACATGCAGGCAAAAGACTCATAAACATAAAATAAAAAAATAATTAAAAAAATATTTTTTCAATGCAAAGAAAAAGAACACCATCAATTGATACTCTTGTACAAGTTGTAATAATGCAGTAAGAATTTACCTTGACTGTAGATGTTAAGAAACTACTTCCATGGATTTTAGGAACAGGGGACCCTGTTCCCTGGGAAACTTGAGAGGCCACGGGGAGCTTGTTTGTAGGACTTCCTAGTAATCAAGACAGATTTAAAAATTACATAACAAAATAGAGTTCAAAGTATAATTTTAAATCATTTCCCACCAAGTGTCCCTCTTTCTAACTACTTTCTTTTAATGATTGAAAATTCAAAACTAAAGTATGAAAAAAAACCCCAGAATTCCCAACAAAGTTGATCACAGGACTAGCCTAAAAACATAAGAAACTTATGAGGTCAAAAAGAAGATAAAATATGTATTATATACTCTATTCCTTATATAAGAGATATTTCATAATACTAGTTAACCAATGGGCCAACACATATACATGCATGTGATCACCAGCTTCTGCAAAGCAGTTTCTTCTGACGGTTAGACCCATCTCCAAATACTGTTCATCTTACTATATCTGTACAATATCAAGGTGTGATAAAAATAACTTATACTATTAATAGTAAATAAGATCAAAAATGGAATTCAACAGCTTACTTTATTTACCAAAGTTAGTTGTAGATGATTCCTAAAACTAATAGCATCATCAAAGACATCTATTTAGCATATTCAAATATGTTCAAAAGGCTTTAGATAAAAGTTTTTTGTGTTTTTTTTTTTTTTTGTCTTTTTGAGACAGGGTCTCCCTTTAGTCCCAGCTGGCCTGGAGCTCACTCTGTAGACCAGGCTGGCCTTGAACTCCTCCAAGTGCTAGGATTAAAGGTGTGTGCCACCATGCAACCACACCCGGTTGATAGAAGTATTTTTAAAATGAATTCCATAGACAAACCATTGCTAAACTGCTTACCTTACCTTAAAAACACCTACTTGGAAAAGCCCACAATATAATAACGTGTGTTAAATCTAATACCATGGTGTGTGTGCTAAAACCACCCTCATTACATTTTGATTTTATTTCTCTTGTCACTTTCACTATTTCCCTTAAGAGGAGAAGATTACACTTTAGGAGTATGTATATAAATATAGATTAAATAAAGGAAGTTAATATAACAAAAACAAAAAAAAATGAAAACAAAACACTAAAACAGGCACCATGAAGCTGTACAGGATTCCAGAAACAAATGTGATGGCCACAAAGAATCCTTATTCTTTCTACTAAAGTCCTCTTTTTATAATTGCAGGTTTCAATTTTATTGCTATAAGCAAAATACATTTTGCTTGCAGAAACGTAAATCTAATATTATTGTTTGGAGGATGTGCATCATTCAAAAAGCTGTCACTGTAGGGCTGGAGAGATGGCCTAGTGGTTAAGAGCGCCGACCGCTCTTACAGAGGACCTGGGTTCGATCCCCAGCACCCACATGGTGGCTGAGAACCATCTGAAACTCCAATTCCAGGAGAACTCCAGTTCCAGGGGAATCCGACACACCCTCTTCTGACCTCCACGGCATTGCAGGACACGGGTGCACACACTTGCATGCAGACAGTACATTCATACACACAGAAAAAAAAAAGCTATCACTGTAGAAAAAGCTGAACTTGAAGAAAAGCAAATCAACTGCAAACCAAGAACAAGAACTTCATTTCTAAATGAAAAGCTTATCAACTGTTTTTTAAAAGTATGCCCTCTAAATCTTAAAAATATAACTTTTACAAAGAGTGAATCTTCCTTGAACAAGCAGTATCAATGTTGCTTTCATACATAGTAAGTTATGGAAGGAGATTTCACAATATTTGGATTGTACAAATATTGCTCAAATACACACCTGTACTGGTAGTGGAGGCTCCAATAACCTGCCCAGGCTTGTCCACGATAACATAAGGATTGCTTATGACAGAGCCAGGAGTGCCATGCTTCACGTGGAGGGGAGTAGAAGTTGGGGTTCGAGGCAATGGTGATGGACTTGGAGTTGATATTGGGGAACCTTTGTTAATTAAAGAAGAGAAACAAATGCATCTAAAATTTATGTAAGATGTCAAGACAAAAATGACAAGTTGGGAAGAAAGAACAAAACTGGCGTGCTTCAGGCACTGAGCAAGGAGTGGCTTTGATGTAGCCAAGCCAGCAGGACTAAAGGGAGTGCCGGGGGAGTAATAAAAGGAGTGTTGAGGAGTACTGAAGGTGCTGTCAGGGCTGAAGGGAGCATTGTCTCTCACTCTATATTCTGATTCATGACTAGAATAAGCATCTTGAGGAACTTAGAAATAGATTCTAAGGCAGGTTGTGGAGGCTCATGCTTTTGAACCTAGTACCCAGAAGGCAGAGGCAGGTGCATCTCTCTATGAGTTTGAGGCCAGTCTGGTCTACACAGTGAGTAGACCTGGCCAGACAGTACTATAATGAGACGCTACCTCGAAAAACCAACCAAACAAACAAAACAAAAAACAGGGCTGGAGAGATAGTACAGTGATTAAGAGCAGTTGATGTTCTTGTGGAATACCTGGGTTCAGTTCCCAGCACCCTATGGCAGCTAACAACCACCCATATTCCAGGGATCGAATGCCCTTTCCTGGCCTCCATGGGCACCAAAAACACTCACACATTAAAAAGAAAACAAGGGGCTGGAGAGATGGCCTAGTGGTTAAGAGTGCCGACTGCTCTTACAGAGGACCTGGGTTCCATCCCCAGCACCCACATAGCAGCTGAGAACCGTCTGAAACTCCAATTCCAGAGAACTCCAGTTCTAGAGGAATCCAACACCCTCTTCTGACCTCCATGGCACTGCACGACATGGGTGCACAGACCTACATGCAGACAGTACACTCATACACATATAGAAATAAATAAATAAAAAAAAAGTTAAAAAAAAAAAACGCTTAAAACAAACAAACAAAAAGTTAAGAAAGAAAGAAGCCAGTTGTGGTGGCCCATGCCTTTAATCCCAGTACTCGGGAGGCAGAGGCAGGCAGATCTCTGTGAGTTCAAGGCCAGCCTGATCTACAAATCAAGTTCCAGGCCAGCTGGGGCTACAGGGAGATCCTGTCTCAAAAATAACAAAAACAAAACCAAAAACCAAAACAACCAACAACAAAACAAAACAAAACAAAAAAAGAAAGACAGATGGATTCTGATGTCCCACTTTTAAGCCCTCCTAAAAATAAACCTGTCTCCTCCTTTTTGAGACAGAGTCCCCCTGCAGCCTCGCCTGGCCTGGAATTCACTGGGATTAAAGGTATATGCTACTGTGCCCAGTTTAAACCTGTATTTTTTTTTTTTTTATGTTTTTTTTTTTGGTCTTTGTTCGAGACAGGGTCTCCCTGTAGTCCCAGCTGTACTGGAACTTACTCTGTAGACCAGGCTGGCCTTGAACTCACAAAGATCTGCCTGCCTCTGTCTCCCAAGTGCTAGGATTTGCATGTGCCACCATGCCTGGCTAATCCTGTATTTTTAACAAGACAATAAAATGTGCTTTATATTAACAGTAATGTGGACACTAAAATTAGTAAGTCAGTGGCTAGACTTAGGAATTCGTGTTTAGATTTGAAATTAGTTTTGAATAAGAAAAGGTGAAATTCACTTACCAAAGATAAAAGTCTTTACTAACACTGTATCAGAATCAGAATCCAGAAAGATACCTATTCTCAAAGCTTACTCAAGTCTAATCAACTACCTTATCAATCAAAGTAAATCTCTCTATACGTCAAATCAGTTGATATATTCAATCTACTCCACTTATGAAGCAGCAAGTTCCAACTTTTTTATTGCCAAATAAAATCACAGATTCTTTGTGCTGTTAATTGCAAAAATCTGTATTATATTTTTCCTTAGTCCATCCAAATCAATAGTGAAGACACCTGTTTTCCACCTTCATTTAAGTATTATACAGATGTGTTCTCCTTGTTTTCTACTACCCCCTCCTATGTCTTTTCTGAGGTGATACAGCCAAAACTGTAACTAATCATAATTTAGTTAGCATAAATGCAAAACTACCACAAGACAAGGACAAACAAAATGCAAGCCTCAGAATGACTAATAGGATGCATAACTTTCTAGTATGGTTGGAGGAAAAAAAAAAAGATAATTCTGAACTCAATTCAGAAGCTTAGCTCTAAGTAAAGCCTCTAACTTTTTTCCCTATTACTAGTTGCTCTCTTCTGGCCTCCATGGGCACTATATGACATGGTGCACTCACATGCATGCAGGCAAAACACTCATACACATAAAATAAATTCATAACAAAACCCCCTCTCATCCATTCACTTCACACTCCTCATCTCCAGGGCATGCCTATATACCTGAGACAATCTTACAGCTCACAGTGATGGGCTGAAAGGACTTTCCAGGTGACTCTGGATTAGGTGCCTGACTTTGGGGCACAATTTTGCAGCTTGATGCTATTGGTTGGAAAGCAGAATTGCCATGTGAACAAAAGGTAACTTTCTGGGCTGTTGTCACTTTGGTGGGTGTTCTTTCCAATGAAGACGGCAAAGAATAAAATGTAGTATGTCTCTCAGATCCAGTGTTGTCTGGGAATCCTGTTTGAAAATTAACAAACAAATGGTAAGTCATCAATTACTTTGAAATAACCAGTTGTGGGAAGAGAACAAAGCTGCTATATTATACTCAATATTAGTTCAAAACCCACTTAAAACAACAGCTGATAGAAAAGAAACATAATTGATTGCTCCTTTATATTTTGGTAGGAAACATTGTGCTTAGAATCCTACTCAGGTAAAATTTTAGGAATGCTATGGTTAATCTTTCTTGTTAGCTTGACTAGATTTGAAATCAAGAGACACTTCTCTTGGGCATATCTTTGCGGGGATTTCCAGAGAGGTTTAACTGTAGATGGAAGACCCATTATGAATGTAGGTGGTATCATCTCATGGTCTGTGGTCCAAGACTAAATTAAGGGAAAGGGGAGAAAGCCAGATATCCCCTTTCTTGCTTCCCATGGCATCATGATCAAGCTGCTTCTACTGTCCCCTTTCCCATTATGATGGACTGCATTTCTTTAAACTATGAGCCAAATAAACACTTCTTCCATTAAGCTGGTTTTTGTTAGGAATCTGGTCCCAACTGCAAGAAAAGTAACTAATAAAGAAAATTAGCTACGGCAGAACCATATACTACGAGGTCATTGTTGTAATAAAAGAACATGTGCATCATGAGCCTTTGGAACTGTCTGTAGGAGAAATGTGAGAGTTTGGATCTGTAGGCTAGAGAAGCCCTAGAATGCTGCAGAGTTTAATGGGACATTCTGGTGGAAGTGTGGAAGACTACAATGGTGACAGGCATGACGACTGTGTTCACAAGGTTGCAGAGGGTAATAAGGACTCTAGTGGGAATTGGATTAGAAGCTTTTCATGTTACACTTCAGCAAACACCCCAACGACAAATCCCTACCTGCTTTCTGTGTTTGTCCTGTTAATTTAATTGAGGGTGAATTTAAAAGAAATAGGCACCAGACGTGGTGGCACACAACAGCACTCAGGAGGCAGAGGCAGGCAGATCTCTTGTGAGTTCAAGGCCAGTCTGATCTACAAAGCAAGTTCCTGGACAACTAGGGCTACAGGGAAACCCTATCTCAAAAATACAAAAAGAAATAGACGAAATTATCTGGTGAAGGAAATTTTTTTAAGACGGTGAAACATTCAGGCTGTCCCAATCCTGCCACTCACTGTTTACATAGGCTTACACAGAGAGCAAAGCAAGAAAATAGGAAAAATGTACAGTCTGGCGGGGAAAGAGATGTCAACTCAGTTAAAGGTCAAACAAAACAGAGCAAACAAAACAGGCACAGTCAAGGTAGGTCCAAATATCCAGGTTGACATCGTTAAGGAGTAATTTCACACTGTACTGAAACGAGAAGAATCATGCCTGTAGTCCAGGACTCCACCCATGGAGAACTCTAGGAAGCAAACTCAATTGGAAAACTTTCATTTGAAAAGGCATGGATTTGAACAGTCTCTGCGGATTTTGCTCACCAAGGGATACAAAGGCTGCAGCAGCTGTGGTCCAAGGCTACATCTGAAGCTAGCAGGAGCACCCAGCATTACCCACATGGTGCTGATTTTGCAAGTGTGCAAAATGCAAGAGTTATAAGGTCCCAGGAGGCTTCCCAAAGGATCCAGAAAAACTACTGAGACCAGGTAATAAGGAGAAGGGTTGAAGTCCCTGCATGGAGTTTGTGAGTATCTAAGCATGAAGCTGTGAAGGTGAAGCTTAACTTGCAATGGAGACCCCAGGATGTTGGAGATTGTAGGACAGTAGATGTCCACTGAGGTAAACTGCAGGGACAGAATGAAACCAGCCCAAACCAGAAGCTATGTGTGGTGCAGAGCAGGAGGAGGGCCACCAAAGGCTGTTGGAGGCCAGATGACAGACATAGAGCTGCAGGACTTGTTTGCTTTAGTTTCATGCTTCCTTGTTATGACTTTATTTCCCCCTTTTGGAATGGAGTACTTACTCTGTGCCACTGTATATTGAAGTACATAACTTGCTATTATTATTATTATTATTATTAGACTGCCTTGAGTCCTAGAAGAGTCCTTTAACTTGGGCTTTTTAAAAAATTTTTATTTTATTTTTATTTATGTTTATGAATGTACTGTCAGCATGCAGGTCTGTGCACCTGTGTCACACAACTCCTTGGAGGTCAGAAGAGGGCGTTGGATTCCCCCGGAACTGGAGCTCTCCTGGAACTGGAGGCACTGACGGTTCTCAGCTGCCATGTGGGCGCTGGGGATTGAACCCAGGTCCTCTGCAAGAGCGGTCGGGCACTCCCAACAGCCAGGCCATCTCTCCAGCCCTAACTTGGGCTTTTAAGCAATACTGAAACTAGTAAGACTTTGGAGAATTATGGGACTGGTGATATGGTATAAGACTTGAGCTTGGTTCCCAGCACCCATGTCTAGTAGCTTATAACCTCCTATAATGCCAATTCCAGGGGATGTGACAAACTTTTCTGGCCTCAGTAGGCATTTGCACACACACACAGTATACACATACATAAATAAAAATAAACCATGGGCTGGAGAGATGGCTCAGCGGTTAAGAGCACTGACTGCTCTTACAGAGGACACAGGTTCAATTCCCAACACCCACATGGTGGCTAAGAACTGTCTTTAAGCCAGGCGTGGTGGCACACACCTTTAATCCCAGCACTGGGGAGGCAGAGGCAGGAGGATCTTTGTGAGTTCAAGGCCAGTCTGGTCTACATAGCAAGCTCCAGGCCAGCTGGAGACCCTGTCTCAAAAAAAATCACCACCACCACCACCACCACCACCACCACCACCACCACCAAAAACTTAAAAAAATATTTGTTATTGAGATGGCCAAGAGGGTAGAAGGCTATGGTTTAAAAATGATGTGTTTTGGGGCTGGAGAGACGGCCTGGCGGTTAAGAGCACCAACAGCTCTTGCAGAGAACCGGGATTCCATCCCCAGCACCCACATGGTGGCTGAGAACTGTGTTTAACTCCAGTTCCAGGGGAATCTGACACCCTCTTCTGACCTTCACAGCATTACATGACAGGAGTGCACAAACCTACATCCACACAGTACATTCATACAAATAAAAAAAAATTTCTTAAAAAAACAAGATGTGTTTAGGTGCCCAATGTGGTGGTGCATTCCTTTATCCCAGCACTCATTTAGCAGAGGCAGGTGGATCTCTGTGAGTTCAAGGTCAGCCTGGTGTACATACTGAGTTCCAGGATAGCTGGGACTACTCTGTCTAAAAAATAAAGACGTTATCTAGGGGCTGGAGAGATTCACTGGTTAACAGCACTGGCTGCTCTTGCAGAGGACCTGGGTTTGATTCTCAACAACCATGACAGCTAACAACCATCTGTCACTCATACATGAGATACTTTTTAAAATTGATGTGTTTGGCCAGGTGCAGTGGCACATTCCTTTAATCCTAGCACTTGGGAGGAAGAGGCAGGTGGATCTCTGTGAGTTCAAGGCCTGCCTGGTCTACATAGTGCGTTCCAGGACAGCTGCAGCTACAGGGAGACTGTCTCACAAAGACCAAAAAAAAAAAAAGATGTGTTTGGGACAGGCGTGGTGAGGCACACCTTTAATCCAGCACTCTGGAGGCATAGGTGGGTGGACCTCTGTGAATTCAAGGGCAGCTTGGTCTACATAGCAAGCTCTAGGCCATCTGGAGCATTAGGGAGACCCTGTCTCAAAAATACCAAAAAAGGAAACGGAAAAAAAAAGAAAAAAAGATGTGTATGAGTGCCAAGTTGACAAAGGGTAGACTTGTGATGGCTAATTGTCATTGTCAATGTGATCAGATTTGAAATTAGTAGAAGCACCACTCCTGGTTATATCTTTGATAGAATTTTCAGACAGGTGTGTTTGTGTGTGTGTTGTCTGTGTATATGGGTGTTATGTGTGCATGCATCTGGAGGCCAATGGTTGACACCACGTGTCTTATTTAGTTGCTCCCCACTTTTATTTAGTTTTTTGGGGGTGGGTGGGCAGGGTCTCATTATGTAATTATAGCTGTCCTGGAACCCTGGAACTCACAGGATTAAAGATGTATGATATCGGGCCTAGCGTCATCTTATTTTTGGAGAGAATGTCTCTCACTGAACCTGAATCTCTCCTCACAGAACAGGTTAGATTGGCTGGCTATGAGCTCTAAGAATCTACTGGTCTCTGGTTCCCAGAGCTGGGGTCACAGAGATACTAGGAATCTGAATGCAGGTCCTCACGCTTGTGAGGCAAGCACTTTATCTACTAAGCCATTTTGCAAACCCACTTTGCAGAGGTTCAATCAACTGGGAAAGATGTGCTCAACATGCCAGTTGCACTATTGAATGGCCCGGGGCTATGGCCTGAACAAATCCCCTTTCCTGCTTTCTGGTTGGCACCTTGGACCACAATGATTCCACTTCTATGCTTTCCTTGTCATGATTGACTACATTCCTTTGAGGTGTGAGCCAAAATAAAACCTGCATTCCCTATGGTGATTTTTGTCAGGTATTTGGTCACAGCACAAGAAGAGTAATTCAAGTAATTAGAAAACAAACTAACTATAAGCCATACCTATTTATGAAAACCTTTCCTAATTATATTAAGTTGCTGCAAGCAGAAGTTTGGTACCATATTCTCTGAGAATGACTCCATAAAAGGAAGAACACTGACCTTTGCCAATGGAGGCATCGGACACAGGCTCCAGGGACTGTGCTATTGGTGAAGAAGCCTTCACTGGGGCTGGAACAGTCAAAGATGGAGGAGCTTCAGAGATGTCTGACTCAGGATAAATGTAGTCTTCTCCAAGAGAATGCCGATGAAGTTCAACATCCACTACCTACACAACGGGGCAACAATGTTAGAGTCCAGTCCTAGAAAAATGGTACTCTAAGAGATGGGACAAGCAGCTTCTAACCACATCTTTTTTTTTTTAATACATTTTAAAAAAAATTTTATTTACTTCTTTGCGTATGAACGTACTGTCTGCATGCAGGTCCATGCACCCGTGTCGTGCAATGCCGCGGAGGCCAGAAGAGGGTGTCGGATTCCTCTGGAACTGGAGTCAAAGACGGTTCTCAGCCGCCATATGGGTGCTGGGGATCGAACCTGGGTCCTCTGCAAGAGCAGTAGGCGCTCTTAACCGCTAGGCCATCTCTCTAGCCCCTAACCACATCTTAAAAGATGTTTTCAATCTCAAGACCCAAAAGATGTTCTTGGGATGTAATCATTCTGGCTTAGCACCTGGATACCTCAGTGAAATGCCTTACCAGTTATTGTTTCTATTCCTCTGAACATGCTTCCTTTACCACTAGAACATCACAAATGTCACTGTCTCAAAAAGGACCCTCTTGGCCGGGCATGGTGGCACAAACCTTTAATTCCAGCACGTGGGAGGCAGACATAGGTGGATCTTTGTGAGTTCCGGGACAGCCAGAGCTACAAGGAGAGCCTATCTCAAAAAAAGGACCCTCTCTATGCACCTGGGTGTGTATACATCCCCTACCCATCAGGGGATGGGTTCTCTTCTTAACGGCAGTTATTTGTAGTTGAGATTATCTTATTTGCTTTTGTGCTTACTATTTACTATCTTTATTCTCAAAACCAACAAAACTAAGTCTTTGAGGATAGAAGCTATCTTTTTTTTGGTATTTTAGAGCCAGGGTCTCCCTTTAGTCTCAGATGGCCTGGAGCTCACTCTGCAGACCAGGCTGGCCTTGAACTCAGAGATCTGCCTGCCCCTGCCTCCCAAGTGCTGGGATTAAAGGCGTGCACCACCATGCCCAGCTTTAGAAGGTATCTTACCCATCTCTTTGCTCCTAACACCTGGTCCACTGTAAGCACACAGAAGGTACTTTATAAATATGGCTCAGAACAGTCTATTTCTCTAGACACTGTTAAGATTTAGGTAGCTGATTATGTATCATAAACACAAAAACCAAGAGGATAGAGAACAAAGCTGGAGGCTGTAATAACAATTCCTGATTTTGAAACTTATTACAAAGTTGTAATTATCAAAAAGTATATGCTAGAAAAAAATGTATATGGTAGAATAAAGACAGACAGATGGACCAATGGAATAAGGTAAGCTCTCAAATATATGATCAAACAATCTTCATCAAGCATCAACCACTGAGGAACAAACAATGGTGGATCTTAAAACAAAGTTAACCAAAGACATAAGAGCTCAAACTGGGCTGCCGAAATGCCTCAGGGGTAAAGGCACTGGCCACCAAGCCTGGCAACCTGAATTCCATTCCCAGAACCCACATAATGGGAGGAGAGAGCCAGCTCCCACAAAGTGGTATCTGAACTCCACAGTGCAGTTCCACTGTGCTAAAACAATAAAGCTGAAGTTGCAGAGAGGTTCAATTCCCAGCACTCACATGACAGTTAGCAACCATCCATAAAGACAGTTCCAGGGATCCAACACCCTTTTCTGGCACTACATGACACTGGTTCACTTACAAACATGTAGACAAATACTCATACACACAGAATTAAAAAAAATGATACTACTTTACAACTATAAAAGCAGCTATGTACAACTTAAAATCCAGAAAAATAAGCATTGATGAAGATGTGGAGAATCTATACTTCATACTATGGAGGGGATATAAAACAGTACAGCTGCTATGGGAAATACTATGATGGTTACTTACATGTTTAAAATAGTATTCCATTTCTGGGTATACTGAAAAAAGGATTCCTATCTGTAGACCGATAGTCAGAGCAGTATTATTTACAACAGCAAAAAAGCAGAAGCAACCCAAGTGCCCATGAACAGATGAAAGATAAGTAACATGTAGTAAGTCTTTTTTTTTTTTTTGGTCTTTTTGAGACAGGATCTCCCTGTAGCCCCAGCTGTCCTGGAACTCACTCTGTAGACCAGGCTGGCCTTGAACTCACAAAGATCCGCCTGCCTATGCCTCCCGAGTGCTAGGATTAAAGGCATGCGCCACCACGCCTGGCTCATATAGAGTCTTAATAAGGAAGGAGAATTAGAGGCTAGAGATAGCCCAGTAATTATGGTCACTGGCTACTCTTGCAGAAGAGGACCTAGGTGAGTTCCCAGCATCCACAGAGGCTAACAAGGTATCTGGTGCCCTTTCCTGGCCTCTGTGGGCACCTGCACACACATGGTGCACATATGCAAACAAAACACTAATACACATAAAAACATAAAAATAAGTAAGTCTTAAAGGGCTAGAGAGGATTCAGAGGATAAGAGCACTGGCTTGCTCTTGCAGAGGACCTGGATTAGGTTCCCAATACCCATATGGCAGCTAACAACCATCCATAACTCCAGTTCCAGGGGATATGACACCATCTTCTGGACTCCATGGGTATCTGGACTCCACATGCATGCATGTGGTACACATACATATATGCAGGTAAAACAAACATGTTAAAAAATAAATGTTTCTTTTTTTCTTGGGTATGGTGGTAGATATCTTTATTTTTTTATTTTCTTATTTTTTTAAATTTTATTTATTTATTCATTTATTTGTGTGTTTGTGAATGTACTGTCTGCATGTAGGTTTGTGCACCCATGTCATGCAATGCCACGGAGGTCTGAAGAGGGTGTCGGATTCCCCTGGAACTGGAGCTAAAGACGGTTCTCAGCCACCATGTGGGTGCTGGGGATCGAACCCGGGTCTCTGCCAGAGCGGTCAGCGCTCTTAACCGCTAGGCCATCTCTCCAGCCCCCAGTGGTAGATATCTTTAATCCCAGCACTTGGGAGACAGAGGGAAGTAGATCTTTGTGAGTTCTCAGGCCAGCTGGGGCTACAGGGAGACCCTGTTTCAAAAAGACCCAAAATCAATCAATCAATCAATCAATCAATCAATCAATCAATCAATCATTTTTTTTTAAAGGAAAGGAAATTCTATCATATCCTACAACATGGATGAACCCTAAGGATACCATGTTAGCTGCAATAAGGCAACTGTAAAAAGTCAAATAATTCCAATGATGTGACAGACCTTGAGTAGGAAGGTTTATAGAGACAGAAAGCCAGATGGTAGGGATAACTATTCCTTACTAGGTATGGACGTCAGAAGAGAAAAGTTCGAGAGATGGCTGGCAACAACATGAATATACTAAATGCCACTTAACATGCTGAAAATCATTCAGATCACAAAAACTTCAGGTTCTTTGAAGGGCAAGCAGTGCTCTTAACTGCTGAGTCATCTCTCCAGTCCTTAAGTTATATCTTTAAACCACAATTAAGAGAAAAAAAGATCAACTTTTAAAAGACTAACATTCATTTTCTTTTCCTAAATAAAAATAAAGATCAGTTGGCAAGATGGCAAATTCCCATAACTATAGCACAAAAGAAAAAAGAGAGGGAAGGAGGAAGGGAAAAAAAAGGGAGAAAAAGGAAACAGTGCATCAGTTTTTAGTCTACTTTCCCCATGTACTGCTGAGGGAAAATACCTACCGTCTCTGCACCCAGCGTCTGCAAGCCCGTGTAAGTTCTATCCAGCTATGCAAAGACAAAAGGGAAATTTTAGATTTCACTCTATTCACTTATCAGGTTACAAGCTTATCTAAAACCCTTCCAACTCAGGCTTTTGCATTAAGATCTACTCATAATATGAACTACCAATTCATGCCTCAACAAAAATCCTCAATTTTCTGGGGGAAATCTGTGTAAAGCCAAAAATCAGAGATAGTTATAAAGTATACAGTTTAAAAAGTCTATTCTTGGTGGGTGAGGTGGCACTCGCCTTCAGTGATTAACCCTTTAGCAAAGCACTGGGGAGGCAGAGGCAGATGCAGGCAGATCTCTGTGAGATAAAGGCCAGTCTCATCTTATGAATTCCAGGCTCCAGGAGGCTACAGGGAGACCCTATCTCCAAAAGACAAAAGACAACAATAACAAAAAAAAGTCTTTTGGGGCTAGAGAGAAGGCTCAGTGGTTAAGAGTACCAGCTACTCTTGCAGAGGACCCAGGTTTGATTCCCAGTACCCAGATGGTGGCTAACAACCATCCTTAACTCCATACCAGGGGAATCCAGCATCACCTTCTGACTTCTGTGGACACTGTATGACAACAGTACACCTACCATGCAGGTAATATACCCAAACACAGAAAAAAAAAAGTAAATTATTTAAAAAAGTCTTTTTATAATGTTGTTATATTTGAAGTAATTATAATTACCTGTACTGGTGGGATTAAAAGTATGCACCACCATGCCCAGCTTCAAAACACATTTTTGGGGGTATTTTTGAGACAGGGTCTCCCTTTAGTCCCAGCTGGCCTGGAGCTCAGTCTGCAGACCAGGCAGGCCTTGAATTCACAGAGATCCACCTGCCTCTGTCTCCTGAGTGCTGGGATTAAAGGCATGTGCCACCACGGCCGGCGACACATATTATTAAGGAAAGGAATGTCATTAACAAAAGTTTGCTATTACTGTTGTAGAGATCTTTGGTGTCTTTGGTTAGGTTTGTTCCTAGGTATTTTATTATTTTTGAGACTATTGTGAGTGGGAAGGTCTCCTTGAATTCCTTCCTCAGTGCAACAGAAAGAGAATAAATTCTTACTCTTGCATTTCAATTTATATTCTGTAGTTAAAAAAGTTCTGACACCTTATCAACATAACATGGTATAGTAAGACTAAAAAGAAAAACATGATAAAGACAGGTAGAAAAAATGTAAAGGGGAAAAGGTAAAGCCAGGGATAGATTAGTAAACAGATTTTAAAGGAATTTAAGAGACAAGAGTAAAGACGGGCTTCAATATGGTTGTTACAAATCTCCTTAAAGTTAATCCCTTTAAATAGTTTTTGAGTTTTGGTCACAGAATGTTGTATCATATACAGAGGAAGGTAATAGATTATCTATTAAAAAGTCTACGATAGTCAAATATGGTAATTCCAAGGAAGAGATCTGGGATTTTAATATTTAAATTTAGGCAAGACTATAATTGTTACAAAGACAGTTTTAGGGAAGATGGTTCAATAGTTAAGAGCACTGACTGCTATTTCAGAGGGCCTGGGTTTGGTTCCCATCACCCACCACTGAGCAGCTAACAACCATCCATAACTCCAGTTCCAGGGAGTCCAGCTCCATCTTCTGACCTCCTCAGGCATTCCAAGACCCATGTGCACTATACTCATATACATAAAAATGTATATGTGCAATATACTCATATACATAAAAAAAATAAAAAGACAGTTTTAGGTTACATCCTCTAGAACATAGAAATCTTAAATCTCCATAATCTGTTTAGTTAGATTTAAGTTAGGGACTAATGAAGCCACATTTACAAGCAGTTTTATAACTACTAATAATCACCCTACTAAGATCAGGTCTGTGAATCTGTTCTAGGCTACCCAGTACGGGGATTCCAGGAAAGAAATGCTAACTTCCAGACCAAGTTAGCCCCACTATGGCCCTCTCTATCTCTGGTCCTCAAAGCTGATTCTGGGTACAAGCTACTACAGGGAGAGATTGCAAACCGACTCCTTAAGGTATCCAGATGGCCAGGCCAAGGGAGCTTCTACACCTCAAGTTGCCAGACTCAGAGGCATCCCTTGGGTCTAAAACACCTGAACCAAATGTGTTCTGCCTCCACCTTAACAACACTCCTTCCTTACTTCCTCACAGGGGAAGGCTCACCCTACCCTTTCCCCAAAGCCTTAACCCTTGTTTGCTCTTCTCAGCATCTGAAATTCTTTTCCACTTGGACCCACCATACTCTGACATTAAGTAAGTTTTGTGGCCTCCAGAAAGACTCTGTCTTAGTGTCCTCTATCAAATTTGAGAACTTATATTGCATGTTTTATTCTTAGGACCAGATTTTAGAAGTTTAGAAGATTTTAGAAGGAATTATTGCCAAAATAGTGAGAAAAAAAAAATCACATGTACAAAATGGTAGAGGAACAAGTTTTGTTTGGAGAAGAGATGATTTATATGGAGAGACACGAGGTTTTTATGATAATGAAAATAAATTTAAGTTCTTTTAAATTATTATTTTATTTAAAGAGAGAGAGAGAGAGAGTGTATGTATGTGTGTGCAGGTTAAAGTACAACTAAGGGGAATTTGCTGTCTCTTTCCATTTGAGTCCCAAGGAGAAAACTCAGGTCATCAGCCTTGGCACAAGCACCTTTACCTGCTGAGTCCTCCCTGCCCCCCTAATGTTTAGATTTTTTTTTTTTGTCTTTTTGAGACAGGGTCTCCCTATAGCCCTAGCTGGACTGGAACTCACTCTGTACACCACGCTGATCTTGAACTCACAGAGATCCACCTGCCTCTGCCCTTAAAGGTGTGCACCACACACCAGACTTAAAGACAGGTCTTAGCTGCCATGTGGGTGCTGGGAATCAAACCTGCGTCATCTGGAAGAGCAGTCCATCCTCTTAACCACTGAGCAATCTCTCCAGCCCCTACATTCTTAAATAACAAAATCTAGCTCTGCATTATTTGAGAATCAATCTAGAACAATGGGATCAAGGTACTATTTTTTTTTAAATTTATGTATATATTTTTTTTATCAAATCTAGAACCGTGTCCCCCCATCCCCCCACCCCACCAGAGCTCATGCATTCTGCCAAACATGTTTTTCATCTCTTTCTCAGTCTTTCTCAATATTCTCCATGTGGAAGTTGATTGTTTTGAGCAGAAGTTCACTGTTTCAGTCAGTTCTTTGATGCAGTCCTTTCTGTTGTTGTTGTTTCCGATATGCATCACTCTCTACTTTGGACAAAAGCTCAAGGGGCCATGCACAAGAAATACAGCATCCACAGATGAGGGATACCATTCGTAGTTTGTTTTTCTGTGACTTCACTCAGCATGATGTCCTCTAGCTCCAGCCATTTTCCTGCAAAGCTCATGATGTCGTCTTTCTTTACTGCTGCACAAAACTCCATTGTGTAGATATACCACATTTTCTCCATCCACTCATCAGTTGAGGGGCATTTGGGTTGGCTGCATCCAGCTCCTTGCTATTGTGAAAAGAGCTGAAATAAACATGCATGTATCTCCGCAGTGGGGTAAGTCTTGAGCGTACATGACTAGGAGTGGTATGGCTGGGTCGGGTAGCAAGTTCATTCCAAGTCTTCCAAGGGTTCTCTACACTGCTTTCCATAGTGGCTGTATGAGTTTACATTCCCACCAGCAGTGGATGAGTGTTCCCCTTTCCCCACAACCTCTCCAGCACTTGGTATCATTTATTTTCTTGATCCTACCAAGTCATATTGTAGTAAGATGATATCTTAAAGTGGTTTTGATTTGCATTTCCTTAATGATTAGTGATGTTGAGCAGTTCTTGAGGTGTTTCTCAGACATCT
>VZQC01012005.1:6157768-6194344 GCA_009823505.1 Rhizomys pruinosus | reverse complement strand
GGGGGGTGGCGGCGGCGGCGCGGGGGGGCGGGGGGGAGGGTGTCTCTTTAGCCTGTGCCCTGGTACCTGCGCTTCAGCTGGTCTTGGGAGATCTGAGATCTCAAGACTCAGACAGCCCTATCTTTTATACCAGCTGAGAGGATAACTCCGCCCCCACAGCCACAAAAGCCAATTAAGCCAAAGACAACTGGATTAACGGATTAGTATATTAAGTCAATCAATGATCAGTCTTGCTGAAGCACCCAGTTCCTACCTACCTTCCTGAGCTTCAGCTGGTCTCGGGAGATCTCCTTATTTATTTATTCTTAAGGTAGTTTTAGGTAGATTATGAAAACAATTCTAAAACTGTATTACTAGAAAGTTCCATGGCCCATGCTAATATCTGAAAAGAAGCTACTATCATTTATACATTCTGGGAACTTTAAATTTCACATAATACTAATAGGAATATTTAATGTAGTACTTACAGTCTCAAACAGATCAGTACTACTACAGAATCTCAGAATACAGAGGTCACCATAGGCTTTAAAAGGCAGGAGAAGTTATGTAGGAACTTGGAAAGAAATAATTGAAATAAGAACTAAGAAGGGGAAGAGTAAGAAAGGGAAGGCATTTCTAAACATAAACAGTTGACAAGGCCACAATGAGATGCTCATGCAGATCACTTATAAATAATGTAGAGGAAATACAGTGAGTCAAAAACAGGAAGAATCCTGAAGAACAGGGCCCGGAGGCTTTAAATTAACAGCAGGAATTCCACTGCATTTTCTGAAAAGGTTACAGCATAATACAATTCTGTATTTTTAGCGACTGAAATAATGCTGGTGTGCAGAATGAACTGAAGAAAAAGGAAGTTAAACAAGACAATGAAGAAGAGACAAGAGGCTTCCCACCACAGGTGCTATGTGAGCATGATCCTCACACTGCAGATACTATGCCTTCCTTGGCATGATAAATTTCAAAATTCTTCCTTCCTTAGAGGGAGGAAAGCAGGGAAGGGGGAGTAGGGGAGAGGGAGAAGGAGAAAGAGACAGGAAGACAGGAAAGCTGAACCATAACAGGAATGTAAAAGCCAGTCTGGTCTACACAGCTGAGTTCCAGACTAATCAAGCAAGAGAGCGAGAGACAGAGACAGAGAGAGAGAGAGAGAGAGAGAGAGAGAGAGAGAGAGAGAGAAAGACCGAGACCTTGTCTCAAAAAACCAAAGGGGGAGGAGATGGACAGATCAGTGTTTAAAGTCTCAAAGACACCATATAACAGAACAATAAAATTATGTTCCTGGAAATTGGTAAGAAGTAATTTAATGGGGATGGAGAAATGGCTAATCAATTAAGAGTGTGTACTACTCTTGCAGACAACCCAAGTTTGATTCCTAGCACCCACATCAGGTGGCTCACAACCACCTATATAACTCTAGTTCCAGGTGTCCAATGCTTCTTACCCTCAGCAGGCACCAGCATTTAAGTTCACATACCCCCACAAAAATACACATAATTGCTGGGCGTGGTGGCGTATGCCTTTAATCCTAGCACTCAGGAGGCAGAGGCAGGCAGATCTCTGTGAGTTCAAGGCCAGCCTGGTCAACAGAGTGAGTTCTAGGACAGCTGGAGGGCTACAGGGAGACCCTGTCTCAAAAAGTCCCAAAATTAAAAAAAAAAAAAAAAAAAAAAAACACATAAATAAAAAATCACAAAATAAAACTTTTAAAAGTTTCTTTTTAAAAAAGAAAAATACAGTGTCTCTGGGCTGGGTATGGTGGCACATAACTTTAATCCCAGCATTCTAGTAAATACAAAGACCATTCCAAACACTCAGGAGGCAGAGACAGGTGGATCTCTGTGAGGTCAAGGCCTGCCTGCTCTACATGGTGAATTGCACGAAGCCAGAGCTACATATATAGTGAGACCTTGTTTCATAAAACAAACCAACAAACCAATCCCCGTGTCTCAAATAATCTTCTGAAAACTCTAGGTAACAGTAAAAATATAACATGTAGGAACTATATAAAAAAAGCCTCTTCATAGCCGGGTGGTGGCGCACGCCTTTAATCCTAGCACTCGGGAGGCAGAGGCAAGCGGATCTTTGTGAGTTGAAGGCCAGCCTGGTCTACAGAGTGAGTTCTAGGATAGCTGGGACTACAGAGAGACCCTGTCTCGAAAAGACCAAAAAAAATAAAAATAAAAAAAGCCCCTTCATTTATGAATAAAGCACCCAGTGTAGCAAAAGTTGACATATGCAGTAACCTAAAGAAAGCAAAATATTTTACATCATCCTCTAAGTAATGGTAAAAGGGCATAAATTTCCCTTCTAAAAAATACCTGCATACTGTTCTTTGAGGTAGGGAGTAATCTCTAGAAAATATACAAACATGAGCTGGAGAGATGGCTTAGTGGTCAAGAGCATTGGCTGCTCCTCCAGAGGACCCAGATTCAATTCCCAGTATCCACATGGCAGGTAACAATTGTCTATAACTCCAGTTTTAGGGGAATCTGACCCTGTCTTCTGACCTATGTGGACACTGCATGACAAAGGTGAACCAGCAAATGAACAAACCTGGGTCCTTTGCAATAGCTGCCATTGCTCTTAATCACTGAGCAATCTCTTCAGGCCAATTCTTTTGTTTAGACATGGTCTCCCTGTAGCCCAGCTGGCTGGCCTAGAGCTCACTATGTAGACCAGACTAGTCTCCATCTCACAGAGACTGCCTCTGCCTCTGGATTAAAGGCATTTGAAAAAATAAAAAATAAAAATAAAAAAATAAAGGCTTTTGCTATCATGCCAGGCTAATTCATCTTTTTAAAGAATATACATCCTGCCATGAAGTAACTCCAACCTGTGGAGGAGAGAGCTACTGTGGTAGTAAGCATAACGTACTTAAAAAAAGATTATCCTCCTTCACTATCCTTGGCCGCTTTCCTCAGAAGATTGAACATGCACTTGAACAGGCAGTGAAGAGACACTGCATTTCTGGGCAGTAATGCTTTGTGACAGTACCTTCAGATTATGTATGATATCTATCCGCTTGTTCTGGCTGTCCTTAAAGTGAACTTGAACTCTGACAGGAAACTCACCCCAGCCTCTTCTGGTCAGATGGAAGGGGGGCTCTCTAGGAAAAAGCAGATATTTTATTTTATACATCAACCCATGCTCAGCTCTCATTCTACAAAAAAAGTTTTCCTAAGGGGCAAAACAGAAATTCATATCCTCCTGAGACTCACTTAGGTTTCCTCATGTGAAGTTAAATCAACATGCTAAATGTCACAAAAAATGCTAAATTGCAAAGTTTTAACTCAAGCCCACATTCAACTTTCAATTACCAAATGCTCAGAGCTAAGAAGTTCAGACCATATAATCCAAAGTTGGCTTCATAGGTGTGGGAACTAAGGTGATGAGTATCACACTACAGAGTCAGAAACCTTGACTGGTACCTGACAGTCATAGCATATGAGATGTACATTCCAAACCAAAACAAATCATAATAATGTTCAATCTAAAAGTGCTAATTTGGGGCTGGAGAGATGGCTCAGCTGTTACAGCTCTGGCTACTCTTGCAGAGGACCAGGGTTTGGTTCCCAGCAGCCACACAGAAGCTAACAACTGTTGGTAACTCTAGTTCTGGGGGATCTGACACTCTCTTCTGACCTCCATGGTGATTCCATGACATGGGTGCACTTTATATGCATGCAGGTAATACACTCATACACATAAAATAAAAATATTTAAAGAGTTATAACTTATTTGAAACTACCTGTAAGGACTTTTAAAAAAGTATGCTCACAGTATGATCCTTCCCATATAGTGGCTGTGATTTTAGAGGGTAGGAGTGTGCATTTGATGCTAATTGGACTAAGAATGCTCAGTCATGTGTAATTGTAAACAAGGGAAAAAGAACAAAATATAACATATGATTTATATAAGACTATTTTGAGACAGGGTGTCTCTGTAGACCAGGCTGGCCTTGAACTCACAGAGATTCACCTGCCTCTGCCTCCCAAGTGCTGGGATAAAAGGCATGTGCCACCACGCCAAGATAGTAAGAATATTTTTTAAAAAGGAAGGAAAAAAGAGAAACTAATGAAGCAGAATGGCAAACTGCTACACGAGGATTCATTATAGTCTGTATGTATGAATATTTCCATAGTAAAACACTTACAAATTCACTGGGTGTAGTGGTGCACACCTTTAATCCTAGCACTTGTGAGGCAGAGGCAGGTAGATCTTGTGAATTCAAGGCTAGCCTGGTCTAAATAGTGAGTTCTAGGACAGCTGGGGCTGCAGGGAGACCCTATCTCAAAGACAAAACAAAACAAAACAAAACAAAAAACAAAAAACCAAGTTTAGAAATTCAATTAAGAGATCTTAGAATTGAAACCTTACAGATAAGTTAAGCAAGAGAGACATAATGCTTGAGGTTGAAAATGGTTATGTTCTCTGGCCTAATGCTCAGACTAAAGGAAAAAGGAATATAAGCTGGAATATACTTTTGGAAAACTGAGACATCAATTTATTCAGGGCAGTGTCTAAGAATGCCGAGGAATCTAACAGATCTGAACCAACAAGCAAAGCCAGGAACTGTTCAGTGTCCACAACAGAAAAAATCCCATGTCTAAGAGACTGAAAAGTTCAGGAAGTAACAACTATGTTGTATTATAGTGAGAGAAGCCCTCTGAATCCTAACCAGAGTAATTCTATCTTATAGATAGAATATAGGAAGCTTCTGTGTGACTGTTCTATGCACCAGACTACAGCAAAACAAAACACCCTTCCCAGGATGGACAGTGTTTGCCAATATAGCAGAATCTCTAATATGAAGCACACATAAACAGAACTTTCTGACTTGGTTTTGTCCCTGCCTTATGTTTTCTGAGCCTGTAGTAACCTCTACTGCTTTAACACTAGGTCCTATATCAGGTTTATACCAATTCTGCTGCAGACTGAAAGACATATGAAATAGGAACTTGGTGAAACCTATCAACGATCAAGAAAAAACCACAAGCAGTGGCCAGTCATTCAGAATCACTTCTGGTGATTCAGGATTCAAGGGTATTGCACACACTTGGAAGGCTGAAGTAGACGACTGTGAATTCAAAGCCTGCTTGGGCTATCCGCTGCATAAAAGTTCTGGATATGCTCTTTGGAATCACAAAGAATAAATTACTATTCTACATTGAGAGACCTTCAAAAGAACTAAATCAGGGGGCTGGAGAGATGGTTCAGCAGTTAAGAGCATTGGCTGCTCTTGGACTGGACCCAATTTCGATTCCCAGCTGCTAACAACTGTCTGTAACTCTAGTTCCAGGGGATCTGATGTCCGTGGGCGTAGCATATGATGGGTGCACTTAAATACATGCAGGCAATACACTTAAACACATAAAATAAAAATATTTTATGAAATAATAAAAACATTTCCCTGAGTCTGTCTAGGACGAGTATCTCTGTTCTTCACAATGACAGTGACATTATAATTGTTTCATTCATATATTCATTATAGTTAACATTCATTGTGTTTCCTTGATACCTGTGATGCTGACCTAAGCTTCTTGTACCTATTATTTGTACCCAGCATTTACAACCACACACAGAGCTACCCTGAGGCCCAATGCAGGTATATAACTTTCTAGGCCACACAGCAAGCAAGTAGTGAGACCAGGGTTCCAACCCAAGCCCTAGACTGAGTCATACTTTCATGAATGCATGGTAGCAGATTTTCCCGTCCTTCAGGCTCACTAGAGTATGGCAAGCTATTGTTAGACTGGTGTGGAGGGGCTGGCCCACTCTGGTTTCATATACCAAGGCTGGGGGAACCTCTATGGAACGCCTTAAAGGCAGGGAGCATGTGTTTATTTTTGTAACCCCTCCACCTAGCCCTGAACCTAGCACATATTTAGTGACTGGTTTATGGCTAAAAGCAAAGTTCATTATCACAGCTTTTAGGAAATTGGCTACAGTGGTCATGACAACTGAACCAAGTATGAAAAAGAGGGCTTCTATAGGAATCAAATCCATCTGTGTTCTTTATCAGGTCATGTGCAGTGATGAGATTCAAGGTGCATGAGAAACACATTTGTGCTTTGATTAAAAAAAAGATTAAACTCAAGTTTCCAGGCAGCTGCAAAAGCCATCCTTTATACATCAGATTATTTGTTTTTAAATTATTCTTTTATGTGTATGAGTATATTACCTGCATGTAAGTGCACTCTTATTGTGTGCAATGCCTGTGAAGGTGTTAGTTTCCCCTGGAACTGGAGTAACAGATGGTTGTTAGCCACCATGTGGGTATTGAGAATTGGACCTGGGTCCTTTTCAAGAGTAGTAGCTGGTACTCTTAGCCACTGAGCCATCTCTCTACACTCCAAATTATTTTTTTAATTTAAATTATTTTTATTTTATGTAAGTGTACTGCCTGCATGTATGTGAAGGGCACCCATGTTGTGTAATGCCTATGGAAGTCAGAGGAGGGGAATGGATCTCCTCGAACTGGAGTTATGAGTTATGGATGGTTGTTAGCTGCCACGTGGGTGCTGGGATTCAAATCTGGGTCCTCTGCAAGAGCAGCCAATGCTCTTAACTTTTGACCCATTGCTCCAGCCCTGGACATCAAATTACTTTGGAGCCCCATATAGAATACACTAAGTTACAACTCAATTCAGGATATTAATCATTTCGCTCAACTTTATATCCTACCACATCATCTGGAATGTTGGTAAGAAGAATATTTCAGCCAGGCGTGGTGGCACACGCCTTTAATCCTAGCACTTGGGAGGCAGAGGCAGGCGGATCTTTGTGAGTTCAAGGCCAGCCTGGTCTACAGAGTGAGTTCCAGGACAGCTGGGACTATAGGGAGACCCTGTCTTGAAAAGACCAAAAAAAAAAAAAAAAATATTTTAAAACAAATATAGCCAGGCGTGGTGGTGTACACCTTTAATCTCAGCACTCGGGAGGCAGAGGCAGTGCTTCTCTGTGAGTTCCAGGCCAGCTGGGGCTACAGGGAAACCCTGTTTGAAACATCAAAAATAAAACCAAAATATCCAGAAATATAAGCTGGTGAAACTTTTAAGTTATTGTTATACTATAAAATACTGTTAGCAGCCTAAGGATTCAAATAATCATTTACTGTAACTTAACCTGTAGAAAAAAGCAGGGTGAAGAACGATTTACTGAAGAAGTAATCTCTAAGAACAAGTCTTCAGGGGCTGGAAATAGAGCTCAGAGGTAAGAGCACTAGCTGCTTTTGCAGATGATGCTAACAACCATCTATAACTAGAGTTCCAGGGAATCTGGCACTCTCTTCTGGCCTCTGTGGGATTGCATTCATGGATGTACTTACATACATGCAGGCAAAGCACTCATAAAATATACACATGAAAAAGAAAAGGTAGTGCCAGGCATGGTGGTGCATGCCTTTAATCCCAGCACTTAGGAGGCAGAGGCAGGTGGATCTCTGTGAGTTCAAGGCCAAACTGGTTTACATAGTAAGTTGTTATGTAAAGGGAGACATTGTTTCAAAAAGACCAAAAAAAAGGTCTTCACAAACACAGCCATGTGTATATACGCATGTACACAGGTACACAAGTATGTGTACAAGAAAGACGCTTTAACAGGAAGAAAATTTCTGGAAATCTGAGTTACCAAAAGTTTTCTGAAAAAGAGGAGAATGATGAATGATTTTAGGATATTTCTCAAAGGGTTCATGCACCATATCCAAGACAAGGTCTTTCAAAACCAATGTCTCAGAGTGTAAAATTAAAACTGTTTCAAATAGGATACACAGAGGAGTTTGATGTTTGTAGCAATCTGAGGCTTTTCTTCCTTTCAATGTTCAGATGGGCCAACCTTTCTGTTGGCACTTTCTGGAACATCCTACTCAATGCAAAGCTGTATCTTTTCTTTCTCAGCCGTTAAGTTGGTGACATTTGACCTGTTGGAACATACAAATCTTTTCCTGTAGTTAGTTTTAAGATTTGAATTGCAAGGTTTTTGACAAAAAGGTTTCATATCTATCTGTATCCCCCCCCCCTTTACCTGACGTAAACATGGGAAAGATGTATTGAGACCACACATGCAAGTGTACAGATGGCCTCTGGAATACCATAGAGTGTTACCAAAGGCCACTAAACCAATAAAGCAAATATGGATCTCCTTGAGTCAAGCAAGACTCCTCCATCAGCACCAGCTACACCTCACCTGCCTGGAAATATTGTGCAGCAGAGGCAGCCATATGCCTGTATATCCCAAATCTAATTGGCTATTAGCTCTCTCCTTGGAGGAATAACCCACGGATGATGCCATAAGCTTCCATCCTCTAATGGTTAGGAGATGTTATAAGCCACAGTAAGACCCTGTCATATTTATCAGAACAAAATGTAATTCATGGATTAACATACCATCCAAACATCTGTCTCTATACCAAAGAAACCTACCATAACAATTAGTAATGTTTAAATACCTATATATCTAATTGCTTGTGCTTCATTAGTAGGATCGAAAGGTTATTCCTGGACAAACTTTCAGCCCATGAAAGGAAACAGCCAGAACTGACCAGAGTCCAAGACAACAGCTCCAGAGAAAGTAGACTGTTTTGCTTCTCATCCACCTGTGCCCCTTTTCTAAGCATAGGGAACAATATGTGGAAGAGGGGGTGTGGTACAATGTAAGGGCTGCGATTGGGGTGAATGGTGGTAACTACAACAACATAGTCTGGACACTCATTTGATCAACTTGATTGAACATACAAGCCCCCACTGCTGGATGGTGGGACCCATGGGCTGTGTGGGTTTGGGCACAACTGCTTACAAATTGGTTTTACATGAAGGATGCTTGTACTCATAATTATCACTTATTGTTAAAAAATGAAAAAAAAATTGAAAGATGCAGGACAGTTATGGCAGAATGCATGATATGGGATGGGGTGGGGGGGTGGGGGGAAGGGAAAGGGAAATATGCCTGAACTGAATTGGAAAATGATGTACTTCCTTCCGGAGCTTGTCATTCTCTCTCTCTAGGTCCTTCTTGAGTTCCTCTATTCCTATGATGTGGAGGTTTGATCTTTTCATAGTGTCCCACAGTTCCTGGTTGTTCCACTTTTGTGTATTTTTTAATTTTTCATAATCTTTCCTTGAGGTTTTTAGTTGTCCTGTGTTATCTTCCAGGTCTGATATTCTTTGTTCTGCTTCCTCCATTCTGCTTCTGAGGCTTTTTCCACTCCTTTCCTCTTGATTGGATGAGTGTTTGGTTTCCTTTTTCATTTCCTCTTCTGATTTCTTTAGTATTTCTACTTCTTTTTGGAGCTTCTGAATCTCTTCTTTTAGCTCTTTGCTTCACGGTTGTTTTCCTTATCTTTTTCAGCATGGGATCTTTTCAGTGTTTCTACTTCCTTCTGGAGTTTGTCATTCTCTCTCTCTAGGTCCTTCTTGACTTCTTCATTCTCTTTTCTTAGTTCTTTGATTTGTTCTTTATAATCTTGTAGTTCTTTAAATATGTTCCCAATTGTGTTCCTGGTATCTGTCTCCTGGGGCATCCCCAGAGGGATTGCACTGCAGGAGTCTTCCATAGGGTTGGCAGAGCTTGGTGCCAGATTATCCTGCCCCTTTCCTGTGTTGTCTCTTCTTAGTGTTCCTCGCATATGGGTTTCTCCTTGCCTGTATTCCAATGTGAGTCCTAAATGCCTCTTCACTGTGTTGAAGGCTTGCTTTGCTTGCCTCCTTCAGATGTCTTTGTAATCCCAGTTGGAAGGGGTGGGGGGCTCTTCATCCCGCGCCCCGGTACCTTACACTGGTCTCAGGAGATCTCAGATCTCAAGAGTCACACAACCCCACCTTTAATAACAGCTGGAAGGATAACTCCACCCCCACAGCCACAAAAGCCAATCAAGCCAAAGACCGCTGGATTAACGGATCAACAATCAGCCTTGCTGAGGCACCCAGTTCCTACCTGTCTCCTGCTCTTCCTTCCACTGGCCTTAGGAGATCTCCAAACAATTTGATTTTAAAGTATATCAAGAGCACTACTGGTGAAAAGGAAAAAACAGTAAGCTAGGTTCTAAAAGTGCTTTTCAAAGAGTGATGGGCTCGAGAGCTGGCTCAGGGATTAAGAGCACTTGCTGTTCTTCCAGAAGATTTGGGGTCTCTTCCCAGAGCTTGCCTGGATGGTCTGGCTCTGTTGCCCTCTTCTGTCCTTTGTGGGCATTACACACACACACACCAGAAAACACTGGCAATCAAAACAAAACAAAAGGAAACGAAACGAAACAAAACAAAACAAAACAAAACGGAGGTGCTCATGTGAGAAATTATAGAGAACTACAACTAATAACTAAGGAGGAATGGCAAGGCATACGAGGCTTCAACATACAGAGGTATTTTTAATAGAGGAGGAAAGATGGTCTAGAAACCACAGATCTAACAAGGAAGAGTCCCACTCCTTTCCCAGACCCTACATGACAAAGTGCATGTGTAGAAAATAAGCATCAGTCCTTTTAAGGAGTTCAGCAGATCCATGTTCAATGTGAAATGTTAGGAACCAAGAGAAACTCTAGACCTACGGATACATGGGAAACTTCAGAGAGTAAGCCATAACTACCTCTACAAGGTTGTTAATGAGGCTGCTTAGGATATGTTAACATAATACAAATATGTGAAGAATGTATCTAAATAACATAACCAAATTTTACATTTGTATACCCAATTACCCCACTAGATTATTACTATACCTACAGAAGCATTAATAGGGATTACTTCTAAGACAATGAGATGATGGAGTTCATCAAAGATCTACCTGCCTCCCGAGTAGTGGGATTAAAGGCATGCACTACATGCCTGGCCCCTGAGTAAAGTCTAAGGAAAGTTGTGAAGTTAATCTTTTCTTGCATTTTTTTTTTTTAAATAAACCTTGAATGTGACCCTAGGTTAATTTTGCTTAAGTGTGCTCACCTAACTTCTACCAGGTCATTTGGTTTATAGCTAGGATGAAGGAAGAACCAAACTTTCTTGACAAAATGATGTATGCTGGGTTCTCTCCGAGATCCTCGGACGTACACCATCCATTTATGGGTTGACTGGTCATTTTCTTCCCTCTTATCTGGAGGTATGTACCTATGGGGAAAAAAAGAAAGAAACCTGAATTCTTTTTTCCTTCAAAAATCTAGTAACTAGGGTGAGATGGGTCAGTTGGTAAAAGTGCTTGCCACAAAATCCTGATAATCTGAGTTTGATCCCCAGAACCCACTTGACAAAGAGTCCTCTTGATTTCCACATGTGTGCTGTGTAGCCTGCACACCCACACACATTAGGCATACATATTCACAATAAATCTAATTCCTACTTAAAACAAGATTAAAATTCCAGCAGCACTTAACCAACCTCTGTAATCATTTTTTATAGAATTTTCTGTGCCCTACTTAATTCCCTTATAACCTTATTATATAACCATCAATCTTAGATTAAAAGAAATCACTCAAACTTGCTTTTCCTATCACATGGGTGTCTGAGGTACAAATAAACTGGCATTCAGGCAGCCTTGGGTTTCCATTCAGGTTTCAAGCAAGCACAGCTCTGGGTCCTTCTGGTACCTAGTCACTGCTCCCAAGAAGGTAGCACCAGGTTTCCTATTCCCTGAAAATTCAAGCAAGCCCTCCTTGGTACCACTCATGGGATCTAGAAGCTTCTTACCCATGGTGGGCTTTGCCTTTCCTTCAGTAAATGGGGCATCCTTAAGATTCTGGTGGAAAGCATGGCCTTGGTGTACTCATACTGCCTCTGATCATCTTTAGTGATGTAGTAACCCTGTTTTTCCAAAGCATGTTCGTCCAGTCTTGGTAATTTGCTCTTTCATATTTCAGAGCTACCTTGTGAATTTCATGAGCCTTTATGGAATTTTCACTGGAATATCTGAAGATCAATTTAGGGAGAAATGACAACTGTACTACTGAGCCTCCTTATCTATTAATATGGCATACTATCAAGTTTTTTTAATGTATTCAATAATGTATTATAATTCTTCATGAAGGATTTGTATGCCTTTTGACTTACTAAGCATATTTTGACTACTAATGTAAATATATGTTTTTAAAATATGTTCTCTAGAGGCTGGAGAGGTGGCTCAGTGGTACTTCCAGAGGATGGGAGTTGGGTTCCCAGCATAGTTCCAGGGGGATCTGACACCCTCTTCTGGCCTCTGTAGGCACCCACACATGTGGCATACACTCCAACAAACATATGCATACACATATATAAAAATTGTGTGTGTGTATATATATATGTATATATGCATTTTTTTTTTATTTTTATTTTTTTGCTGGTTATGGTGGCGCATGCCTTTAATCCCAGCACTCGGGAGGCAGAGGCAGGTGGATCTCTGTGAGTTCAAAGGCCAGCCTGGTCTACAAAGTGAATTCCAGGACAGCTGGGGCTACAGGGAGACCCTGTCTCAGACTGCCCCCCAAAAGTGCTCTAAATATATTTAAGAAATTATTTCTATGTAATGATAGCAGTATGCACGGCCCTTTTAGTTTCTTACTGGACTATAGTAGTATCTTCAGATGCAATGCTCAACAATAGTAGTAACACTAGACAATAACTCTCTTGTTCCTGATCCTAAAAGGAAGTTTAACACTGAGTATGAAAGCTGCTGCAGACTTTTTAAAAGCTACAACTGCCTCCAGTGGCAGCAAACACCTTTAGTTCCAGTACTTAGAAAGCGGAGCAGACAATCTCTGTGAGGCTGAGGCAGGCCTGGTCAACATAGCTAGTTCCAGGCCAGCCAGGGCTATGCAATGAGTGAGACCCTGTCTCCAAAAGTAAAACAGAGGGGCTGGAGAGATGCTCCACAGTTAAGAGTATAATATTTGTGCCATTAATAACTGTGCCACCAATTCAGAAAAATAATGGATATTGTCAAGTTTAAAGTACCGCTGAGTATAAAAAATTTTACTGTTGATTACTAAAGCTTGATCTAGTGTGCATGTGTAGAACATTGTATGTAATAATAGTAAAACTCTTGAGGGGAGGATATTTTTGAGTCAGAGTCTCGGTATGGAACCTTGGCTGCCTTAGCTAAGAGCTCACTCTGTACACATAACTATCCTTGAGACTGCTGGGTACCAGAACGTGACTTTGGACTTGAATCTTCCTAGAACTGCAGGCGTATGCCACCATACTCAATTTTATGCAGTTTTGGTAAATTAGACTCAGGACTAGGCAAGCACTCTGTTAGCTGACCTACATCCCCAGACCGGTAGCTTACCAGAAAGGAAAATGTGTAGAATATTGGCACTCACAAATATGGGCATGAAAATACTGAGTAAAGTTATTGGCAAACTGAATTCAGCAACATTATTGAAATGAAACTCTGAATTCACTTTTCAGAAATTGATGAAGAAGGATTGTAGCTTAGTTGGTAGAGTATTTGCCTACACAAAAACCCTGAATTTGATCCCTAGTTCCACATAAACTGGATGGGTTGACAAACGCCTAGAAACCCCAACAGTCCACATGTCCACATGTGGCAGCAGGATGATCAGGAGTTAAAAAGATCATCCTCTGTGGCATGCTAATTTATTAATTTGGGTAAGCTTTTTTTTTTTTTTTTTNGAGGGGCTGGAGAGATGCTCCACAGTTAAGAGTAGCAGCTGCTCTTGCAGAGGACCCAGGTTCTATTCCCACCCACATGGCAGCTAATGACTTTGAGGCTGAGGCAGGCCTGGTCAACATAGCTAGTTCCAGGCCAGCCAGGGCTATGCAATGAGTGAGACCCTGTCTCCAAAAAAAAAAAAAAAAAAGCTTACCCAAATTAATAAATTAGCATGCCACAGAGGATGATCTTTTTAACTCCTGATCATCCTGCTGCCACATGTGGACATGTGGACTGTTGGGGTTTCTAGGCGTTTGTCAACCCATCCAGTTTATGTGGAACTAGGGATCAAATTCAGGGTTTTGTGTAGGCAAATACTCTACCAACTAAGCTACAATCCTTCTTCATCAATTTCTGAAAAGTGAATTCAGAGTTTCATTTCAATAATGTTGCTGAATTCAGTTTGCCAATAACTTTACTCAGTATTTTCATGCCCATATTTGTGAGTGCCAATATTCTACACATTTTCCTTTCTGGTAAGCTACCGGTCTGGGGATGTAGGTCAGCTAACAGAGTGCTTGCCTAGTCCTGAGTCTAATTTACCAGAACTGCATAAAATTGAGTATGGTGGCATACGCCTGCAGTTCTAGGAAGATTCAAGTCCAAAGTCACGTTCTGGTACCCAGCAGTCTCAAGGATAGTTATGTGTACAGAGTGAGCTCTTAGCTAAGGCAGCCAAGGTTCCATACCGAGACTCTGACTCAAAAATATCCTCCCCTCAAGAGTTTTACTATTATTACATACAATGTTCTACACATGCACACTAGATCAAGCTTTAGTAATCAACAGTAAAATTTTTTATACTCAGCGGTACTTTAAACTTGACAATATCCATTATTTTTCTGAATTGGTGGCACAGTTATTAATGGCACAAATATTATTGAGATCTATAATGAAAAAAGAGCAAGTGGAGCAGAAATACAAAATATGCATCCAAGCAAGTCCTGGAAGGCATGCTCCCATTGTTAAGGAGAATAGAGCCATTGAGGATGGACCACACGCTTATTTATTTATTTATTTATTTATTTATTTATTTAGTCTTTTTGAGACAGGGTCTCCCTGCAGTCCCAGCTGGCCTGGAGCTCGCTATGTAGACCAGGCTGGCCCATAGATCCGCCTGCCTCTGCCTCCCAAGTGCTAGGATTAAAGGCGAGTGCCACCATGCCTGGCCAGGCCTTTCCCTTTTACTAGCTGGAGTCTTAACTGGGTGGGGTCTTGCCCTGAGGGTATCTTTTCTTTGTTCAAAAGCCAAGCTGGTGGGCCGGTCCTGGTGGTAAATGCTGGGGTCCTAGAAAACTACAACATACAAAAGCAGCTGCAAATGTGATTCTAGAGTCAAGTTCCATCTCAAGCTGGTGGCAGAACTTGGCACTGTCATTCACATGGTGCTGACTTTAGAGGGATGAGTGTTCCAAGAGAAAGCATCATCAGTTCGTCCTCCAGTTTCAGAGAGCTGCAGAGGCAGGCAGTGTTCAGCAACGGAATCCCTTCATAAAGATGGTTCTGAGAGGCCCTCTGTTAGACTGTGAAGGCTTTGCCTTGTTGGCAATAGAGACCCTAAGATGTTGAAGATGGTAGAGCTGTGAAACATCTGTTGCAGACAGCAGAGCTGGAGGGGCTGAGCACTAGAACTAAAGTTCCAGACATCTGACCTGGAGTATCAGGATTTGGTATTTCCCCTTCCTGTTTTCAGTCTTGTTTTGAATCCAGTATTCCCTCCACACTAGGCCTCTCTTCCTCCCTTCTGGAATGGGAATACGTATTCTGTGCCACTATATATTGGAAGTAATTTTTTTATTTTACAGAGGTTTACAGTTGAGAGATTGTCCTGAGTTTCAGATTGAGTTTTGACTCTGAATTTTGAATAGTATTGAGGCTGTTACAAACTCTGGGAACTTTTGAGGTTAGACTAAATGCATTTTGCATTATGAGATACTCATGATCTGGAAGTGGAATGTGGTGGTTTGGATGAGAATGTCTCCCATAGGTTGTCAGTATTTGAACACTTTGTCCCTATTTGGTGGTGCTATTTTGGGAGAGTGAGGAGGTGCGGCCTTGCTGGAGAAAGCTCATAACTGGGGGTAGGCTTCATCTTTGTCCCATTTCAGGTTTCTCTTTGCTTCCTGTGCAAAGATGTTTCATGTTAGAAGATATGAGCACTTGGCTTTCTCCTCCAGCTGTCTCATGTCACGTCTCCCCACCAAGATAAACTATTTTTTTTTCGGGGGGAGGGAGGGTCAAGACAGGGTCTCCCTGTAGCCCCAGCTGTCCTGGAACTCACTCTGTAGACCAGGCTGGCCTTGAACTCACAAAGATCTGCCTGCCTCTGCCTCCCAAGTGCTAGGATTAAAGGTGTGCGCCACCACACCTGGCTCAAGATGAACTCTTATCTCTCTGGAACCATAAGCCAAATGAACTCTTCTTTATGCTGTCTTGGTCAGGATATTTTATGATATACGAGAAAAGTAATACAAGCCTCTACAAGAAAATAATTTGACTCAAAATACCAAAGAGAGAAGACTGAGAACCCTAGTTATAAATGAGGCACAAAAGCCGAAAGGAGCCAGGGGCTCCTCCCCCCCCCAAAAAAAAAAAAAACACCTGAGTGACCCCTAAGGACCAGATCCTCAACTGACCTTGAGAAAACAAAAACGTTAGTCAGTCTGGGCTAGCTGTGTGGCCCTAGGCATCCAAAAGGAAAGTACAACCGGAAATAAATAATCAGTGAGGCCTGAGAAATTGTACTTCGGACATAAAACTTGAGATCTTAGTAAAAAGACAAAAAGAAAAAAAAAGTGCAGCTACTCTGTGGCTGCCACTGCTCCTGCCATCCTTCAAAGACATGAGAAACAGCTTTTCCAATATGGACTGAAGACTCATGTCTCTTCAAGAATCCTCCAAACCTTCAATGCCAGATGGGAACTGCTGAGACATCCTGCTTGTGAACTGAGCAGCTACTGGGGTTTCGGCCTCTTCAGAATATAGACTGCCATTGTTGGACCACCCAGGCTGTATCATGGAGACCAGTACAAGATCAAGACAGGATGTGGTACTTACTGGACCCCATTTGGTGATCGTGGGAAGGAAAGACCCCAGTGTGGAGCACAAGGGCAGGATTGATAGTTGTTTAGGCTTGCCAAGGAGGAGCCTTCAAATACCTCCTTAAGGAAAACATGACATCCTTTAGTTGCATGGAGGGCTGGCGGCCAGCGGGCTGACAGCTAGCCGGCTGACAGTATCCATTATTAAGAGCAATACATGGGGCTGGAGGGATGGCCTAGTTGTTAAGAGCGCTGACCGCTCTTGCGGAGGACCCGGGTTCGATCCCCATCACCCACATGGCAGCTGAGAACTGTCTGTAACTCTAATTCCAGAAGAACTCCAGTTCCAGGGAAATCCAATACCCTCATCTGACCTCTGAGGCATTGCATGACATGAGTGAGCAGACCTACATGCAGACAATACATTCATACACATAAAAAAAAAAAAATGTAAGGGCTTCGATTGGGGTTAATGGTGAAACTACAACAATATAGACTGGACACTCATTTGATCAACTTGATTGAACATACAAGCCCCCCCTTTCAGGATGGTGGGACCCATGAGCTGTGTGGGTTTGGGCACAACTGCTTGCAAATTGGTTTTACATGAAGGATGCTTGTACTCACAAATTATCACCTATTGTTAAAAAAAATGAAAACAAAACAAAACAAAAAAGCAGAGAAAGATGCAGAAAACTTACGGCAGAATGCACGATCTGCGATGGGTAGGGGTGGGGTGGGGGGGAAGGGAAGGGGATAGATGCCTGAACTGAATTGGAAAATGATGTATGAAATACACAAAGCATCAATAAAAATAAATTAAAAATAAATAAATAAATAAATAAAAATTTTAAAAAAGAGCAATACATAAGACTTTTCAGTATGATATTGCATTAGGCAGTTTCGTATGTGGTTCTGCCCATTTTAATTTAGACACATCAGGTAAAGATGTATGTAGTTCAGTGATAAAAGTTCTTGTGTAGCATGAAAGAGAACCTCCAAAATCATACACAGAATATAGCTACATATATCTAGTACTGGGCTTGCTGAAGTATGCCTATAATCCCAGCTCTTGGGAGATAAAGGCAGGAGGACAAGATGATTAAGGCCATCCTTGGCAATGACTACACTGAGGCCGGACTGGGCTATTTAAAAAATCGGGGGTAGGGGATGGTGCTGAGGGTATAGATAAGTAGTAGAGAGCTGCCCTATCACATACAATGCCCTGGGATCAATTCCCAATGGCACTGGTGGGGGAAATAACACTAGCTCTGAGAAACTGACCTTAAGACCTGCTCTCAAACCTGTCATACACGGGAATTATTGCATAGCACATGTGGTAGCTGAGGTAGGAGGGCTCTTATGAGTTAAGGTTACCCTGGGCTACATAGCAATCTAGGCTGGCTTGAGATACAATCTCAAAAAATAAACACATACCAGTTGGACATCCGAATCAACATTTTTAGGCATCAGCTAAAGTCTTTTAAAAACTAGGTCAGTGCCAGGCATGGTGGTGCGTGCCTTTAATCCTGACACTCAGGAGGCAGAGGCAGGTGGATCTCTCTGAGGCTGGGACTAATCTGGTCTACATAGTGAGTTCAGATCAGCTGGAGCTACAGAAAGATCCTATCTCAAAAAGCCAAAAAGCAAAAACATAAAAAAACCCTAATTCATGACAAAACAGGCTGAGGTAGAAGGTGCCAGTTTAAACAGCTTGTACACGTCATACCTTTGTTCAGGATAAGGGCTCCTTCCTACAGAAGCTCCCCAACATGATTCCCACCCCAGAGACAGAAATGATCTATTGTACCCACTCCTAATCCTCACCAGCTTCAGGTACTCCAGACAAGTCTCAAAGATCTGTGGTGCTGTAACTATCTAAATCACACTATGGGACTGCTACACAGAATTTCAGGTTTCCTTAGTCTGAATAACAAGGATGTTTATGTTTTATGTCTTAGGCTCAGTAACTAGCAAAACAATAATTAACAAACTTGACCCTTTAAATGCTCATCCCTGAGATATAGTTCCAGCAATAGGATTCAGCACAGAAAAATTCAGACATCCAGTTTGTTTTTACAAACAGGTCAGGTCAAGGAAGAGACAGTTATTTCTGTAAACAATATGATGATGATGATGGAAAAGCCATTATTATTGTTGCTGTAGTTAAGGGCAGATAAAGAGTGGGCTCTGAATAGCTAGATATTAAGGATTATCAATTTGAATCCTATTCTTTGTAAACAAAATGGATCTCATGAGGTGTAGTGACAGCTGTCTGTAAACATGTTGCAACTGCTGTTTCTAGAGACACTAGAAGACAAACCATGGCATATTGTGCTAATAATGCCATAAAACAAAGAGGACTGGCTTCCAGATGGGATCCAGACTGGAAAGACTTTTTTTATTATTTATCTTTGTATGTGTATGAATGTACTGTCTGCATGCAGGTCTGTGCACCCATGTCGTGCAATGCCGCGGAGGTCAGAAGAGGGTCTCGGATTCCCCTGGAACTGGAGTTCTCCTGGAATTGGAGTTACAGACGGTTCTCAGCCGCCATGTGGGTGCTGGGGATCGAACCCGGGTCCTCTGCAAGAGGGTCGGTGCTCTTAACCGCTAGGCTATCTCTCCAGTCCCCAGGCTGGAAAGACTTATGACAAACTGAATACTTGACATTCTAAAGACACATACAAATCCAAGAATATTTTAGAATATTACTATTTGCATTTATGAACCGAGGTCTTCTTTTTCTTAAATTACATTTATTATTATTGGGGGTGGTGGGGGAGACATGCGCCATGGCATGCATGGAGAGGTTAATGGTAACTTTTGCTGTTAGTTCTCTCCTTCCATCTTTGTGTGGGGTCCAAGACTGAACTAAAGTCACCAGCCTTGCATAGGAAGTACTTTTACCCACTGAGTCACCTTGCCAGGACCAAAAGCATGCTTTTCTTTTGCTTTAAAGATTAAAAAAAAATTGTATATATTTGTGTCTGTGTGTGGGTGTATTCTCATGAACATGAGGTGCCCATAGAACCCAGAAGAGAGCATCAGATTTCCTGAAGCTGGAGTTCAGGAGACTGTGATTTGCCTAATGACACGGGTGCTGGGACTCAGCTCCTCTGCAATATGTGCTCTTCGCCACTGAACTTTCTTGCCAGTCTTACCTGACCTTTTTTTTTTGAAACAGACTTTAATGAAGGCAGGCCTTGAGATGTAATCTTTTTTTTTTTTCTTTAAAAGTGATTTCTTGGGCTGGAGAGATGGCCTAGTGGTTAAGAGCGCCGACCGCTCTTACAGAGGACCCGGGTTCGATCCCCAGCACCCACATGGCGGCCAAGAACCGTCTGAAACTCCAAATCCAGGAGAACTCCAGTTCCAGGGGAATCTGAGACCCTCTTCTGACCTCCGCGGCGTTGCACGACACGAGTGCACAGACTTGCATGCAAACAGTACATTCATACACATACAGAAATAAATAAAATTAATAAAAAAAAAATTTTTTAAAGTGATTTCTTTTGCTGGGCGTGGTGGCACATGTCTTTAATCCTAGCACTTGGGAGGCAGAGGCAGGCAGATCTTTGTGAGTTCAAGCCAGCCTGGTCTACAGAGTGAGTTCCAGGACAGCGAGAACCTGTCTCAAAAAAGACCAAAAAAAAGGATTTCTTTTTAAATTGCACATGTGTATTTATTATACACGAGTGCTAGTGTGTGTGTGTTTATTATACACAAGTGCTAGTCTATGTGTGTGTGTGTGTGTGTATGTGTGTTTATACATGAGTGTTAGTTGCCACAGAGGCCAGTGGAGGGAGGGTGTCAGATCCTTTGAAGCTGGAGATACAGGTGACTATTTGTCACTTGATATGGATGCTAGAATTGAACACAGGTCCTCTGCAAGCGAAGTATATGCTCTTAACCCAAGAGTCATTTCTCTAGCCCAATAACCTAGAACTTCTTCCTGCCTCTACCTCCACCCTAACCCTGCTACAATGAGTTTTGTAGTAACTTAGGGCTTTAGGTATGCTAATCTGGCCATTAATTTTATGAAAATTAAATCTTCCCTCAAAAGGACTCTCGCTTTTTCAGTCCTTCTTGGAAAGGCCTACATTTGGTTTTAATTATAATTAGAAGGTATGAATGTTAGTTATAAATCATGTCAATATCCTAAGATGAATCTTGAATTCTTTAATGCATTATCTTTTTAGATAATTTATAACTTTTCAGTATGAATTGTGCTTATGAACTAAGATTTTAAATATTAATAAGGGATGACAAGTAATTAATATATATTAAAAATCTGACTCTGTGTTACTATCGATAAAATAAAACTGATTTAAAAAGTATTTATGAGCCAGGTGTGGTGGTGCATGCCTTTAATGTCTGTGAGTTCAAGGCCAGCCTGGTCTACATAGCGAGTTTCAGGCCAACTGGGATTATAGGGAGACCCTGTCTCAAAAAGACCAAATAAATAAATAAATAAATAAATAAATTATACCAAAATATTCATGTATTGGGTAACTGAGAATGAGATCTTCTCTACTTTGGTTTTAAATACCACTGACTTCTAAGATTGGCTGGTCTTCTAGAGTCAATAAAAAGACTTAAAATTAGAGTGGGGTTCTTTCTGTTTGTTCGTTTGTTTTTCAGATAGACTCACTATGTAGCCTTGGCTGGCCTTGAACTTGCAGAGATCTACCTGTTTCTACTCTTTAGTGCTGGGATTTGAAGAAGCAAAACATTAAACTACAGAAAGCTATCTCATGGGGGCGGAGAGATGGTTCAGTAGTTGAGAGTACTTGACGATCTTCTAGAGAACTGGAGCTAGTAGTTCACAACCACCTGGAACTCTAAGTTCTGGGGGATACAAGACTGTCTTCTAGCCTCCGTAGCAGACACAGATGGCACACACACACACATACACACACTGCTCAATGAGTATTAAAAATAAAGCCACCATACTTAAATCATCCACTTTAAGAAGGAAATAATGGGTTCCTAGAAAAAAGAACTTCATTTCTGCTTTGGTGATGACAATGATAAACATCAAATGCTAATATTAGAAATGTGGACCAAAAAAAAAAGAGTATATATAAAAGGAAGAGTAAAAGGCAGTGGCTGAGAATTTATTATCCTCAGTGGCTTTCAAAAATTAATCACTGGAATTTTTACAAACTTCAAATAAAAGTCTAAGAAACAGCTGGGGACAGTATTGTGTGGCTGTAATACCAGCTACACAGGAGGCTCACAAGAAAAACAATGAGTTTGAAGCCAGCCTGGCAAACAGTGAGACAGTGGCTTACTCAAATCTGACTTTGTTTGACGAGGAGAAAGATCACCCTAAGAAAAATCTCAGGACCAGCATTTACTTTTAAAAAGAAGACCTTGGGCTGAGCGTGATGGTGCACGCCTTTAATCGTAGCATTGGGAAGCAGAAGCAGGCATATCTCTGTTTGTTCAAAGCCAGCCTGGTCTACATAGTGTGTTCCAGGACAGCCAGAGCTACAGGAAGAACCTGCCTCAAAAAGACCAAAATAAATAAATAAATAAAATAAAAAGAAGACCTTGGAAAAGACAATCTCAAGGCTTTCTCCTACTGTAATATGATTGTAAGGAAACAGTAGTGCCAAGGTATTAATGACAGTAAACAATGAAAACCAAACATTTCAACTGATACTCACTTAGACACATTGCCCACTACTATTGTTTTCTTTACAAAAAGCCGTGATGTCTCGTCTCCTGTGAGATCAGCATTCTGTAGTTCTCTTTTATGGGTGCCACTAACACCAGAAATGTCCTGAAAGAAATCACAATCAGTATTTGTATTCATTTAAACAATATTCAATATGACAGATACCTTGAAACCATAAATGGTGTGAATAAAATAACTCAATGTTTTTTGTCTTTGTTGAGAGAACAGTCTCCTGTGGCCCAGAAAGGCCTCCTGCTCACTGTGTCCCTGGAATAACCAGGAACTACTTATCTTCCTACATCCTAGCTTCCAAGTGCTGGGACTGCAAGCACATCCCCCATGCATGGTTTATATAACATGAGGAAGGAACCCAAGGCTTCGACATGCCAACCATACTACCAAGTGTGCTATATTCCAAAGACATTGGGGCTAGAGAGATAGCTCAATGGTTAAGAACATGTACTGCTCTTTCAGAGGACCAGAGAGTTCATTTCCCAGCACCCTGTAAGATGGCTTACAGTTAGTTGTCTGCAACTCTAACTTCTGAACTCCATTGGCACTTGCACACTTCTCATACATATACACAATTAAAAATTAGTCTTTTTGAGACAGGGTCTCTCTGTAGCCCCAGCTGCCCTGGAACTTGCTATGTAGACCGGGCTGGCCTTGAACTCAGTGATCCGGCTGCCTCTGTTTCCTGAGTGCCAGAATGAGAGACATGCAACACCACACTCAGCAAAAGTAAAATTTTTAAAAAAAACTAATTTTTATGCTGGGCATAGTGGTACAAACCTTTAATCCCAGCACTTGGGTGACAGAGGCAGCCAGATCTCTGTGAGTTTAAGGCCAGCCTGGTATACACAGGGAGTTCCAGGCCAGCTGGGGCTACTGGGAGACTCAGTCTCAAAAAGACCAAAAAGAAAAAAAAACAACAAAAAAAACCAAACTGATTTTGTTTTACTTTTTATTTTCTGTGTATGAGTATTTTGCCTGCATATCTGTAAGTGTATCACATGCGTACAATGCTTGCAGAGGCTAGAAGAGGAAGCCAGATACCCTGGAACTAGAGTTAAGGACAGTCAGTCGTTAGCCACCATGTGGGTATTGGAAGGTGCTGGGAATATAACCCGGGTCCTATGAAAGAACAGTAAGTGCTTTTAATTGCTGAGCTCAATAAAAAGAAATCCTAAAAATAAAAACACTGCCAACCATGAAGGCCCATAATCCTAGTACTTGGGAGTGGAGATAAGATGATGAAGAGTTCAAAACCTGCCTGGGCTATATGAGACCTGGTCTCAAAAGAAAAGAAAAAAAAGGTGTGCGTGGGAAAGGCAAGGGTGGCAGCAGCAAAATGGTTCAGCAAGTACTCCTGCCCTCCACAGCAACATTAATAAATAGAAAACAAAAACCAAAGAAACCTCCTAGCCAAGGAGAGCTATGAAAGGAAGGAGAGGCAGTTTCTTCAGGGATGGGTCTCTGGTAGGCTGTCCCCATGTATATGGACAGCACTAATTGAACTCAGTGAGTTATAAAACAAAAATAAAAGAGTGAGTGACAGGGATCTTGAAAGAGTTGGTGCAGGCAGTAGGAAGTGAGTATGATTGAAATACATTGTATGCAGTATGAAATTCTCAGAGAATAACATATTTTTTAAAACAGAAAAAGCTGGGGCTGGAGAGATGGCCTAGCGGTTAAGAGCGCAGACCGCTCTTACAGAGGACCCGGGTTGGATCCCCAGCACCCACATGGCGGCTGAGAACCGTCTGAAACTCCAATTCCAGGAGAACTCCAGTTCCAAGGGAGTCTAACACCCTCTTCTAACCTCCGCAGCATTGCATGACACAGGTGTACAAACTTGCATGAAGACAGTACATTCATACACATACAGAAATAAAAAGAAAAATAAATAAAAAAAAAATAAAAAAAGAAAAAAGAAAAAGTTAGCAACACTTGCTCAGAAAGAATATTGCCAAGACAAAAACAAAGCTGAATATTTAGAGGTCTGATTTGGGGGCAACCACATTATGACCTTATTTATTTATTTATTTATTTATTTATTTATTTATTTATTTATTTATTTTTGGTCTTTTTGAGGCTGGCCTGGAATGCTATGTAGACCAGGCTTGTCTTGAACTTACGAAGATCCACCTGCCTCTGCCTCCCAAGTGCCAGGATTAAAGGCGTGTGCCACCATGCCTGGCTCATGACTTAATTTAGAAAATGCTTTTCTGGGCTAGCATGGTGGTACACTCCTTTAATCCCAGTTCTCAGGAACAGAGGCAGGCAGATCTCTGAGAGCTTGAAACCAGCCTGGTCTTATAATGAGTTTCAGGCCACCTGGGGGTACATGGAAAGATCCTGTTAAAAACAAAAGAATTGCTTATGGATTCCGTTTACTATGTCAGATTTCCCACAGCTACAACCTGAGTTCAGATCTTCCACCTATCTTTTGTATGTATATGAACAACATCCAGAAGTTGTTGCATAGACTGGAGACCTAAGTGTTTTAAAAGCAGAAATGCCGGAGTTTACTTCTCAGTTGTGATACTTTTGAGCAAATCTAACTTTAATATCATCAATACATAGCTTTGCCAGGCATGATGTCTGTGCCTATAATCCCCGACACTCAGGTTTCCTCAGTGACTGCCACTAGATTGAGGCCAGTCTGGGCTACAGGGTGAGACTATCTCAAAAAAAAGGGGCTCAGTTTCTGAGGCACAGTGGCTCAAACCTGTAACCTTGGCACTTGAGGGAATAGGCAAGAGGATTACGAGTTTTAGGATAACGTAGGCTACAGTGAGTTCTAGGCCAGGCTAAGTGATAGAATGAATGAGACTTGGTCTCAAAGGACCAATGAAGATTCAGCTTCTTCACTGTAAAAGGAAACAATCCATTTCTTAGAGTTCCTGTGAAGGTTAAATAAGAAGTACGTAGATCTTAAATATTAGTTCCCACCCTTCATTTTCATCCAACTCTACCCTTCCAGTATTCCGGCTTGATTTCTGCTCCATGTTGCTTGACAGCCTTTCCTCCAAATCCATATTGCTGTTATTATCTTTGTCAGATAAGAAGTCATTGTGTTGAGATAAAGAATCGCTTTCAGAATGATTAGCTGATGGTGTTTCTGATCTCTGATTGGTAGGAGATGATGACCTAGAAGGTGATTCCAAAAATTTCTTGATGGCAGGATGGTTAAAAACCATTGTATCAAGTGTCTTTGATCCCTAGAAAAATGAAAGCAAGTAAGCTTAATCTAATCCACCAAAAGTAGGCAAAAATTTGGCTTACTGAAAACCTTTGGCTACGTTAAGATCGTGTTTACTATTTCAAAGATAAGATATATAGTAAGATCTGACTTTAAACTTTTATCTATTTATATTTTATGTGTATGAATGCTTTGCCTGCATATATGTAGGTGTACCACATGCATGCAATGCAGAGGCCAGAAGAGGGCATCAGATCCCAAGAGGGCATCAGATCCCCCTGGAACTGGCATTACAGACACTTGTTGGCCACCTCGTGGGTGCTGTGAACTGAACCCAGGACCTCTACAAGAGCAACAAGTGAGGAAAGAGACAGAGACTAGTGTTTCAGAGTCAAAGAAATAAAGCTGATCAATTTCAATAAGGTTTTTCAAAGCTATGTGTTTTCAAAACTAAAAACAATTAAAAATGGATGATCATAATAAACAAAAGCATAGTTAATATTCCTGAATGAATCTTAATCAGAACATAAGGAGGTAAAAATTTGAGCATTCTAGACCATCAATACCACAGATTCAAAATGTTGATGTAAATTAAAAAAAAAAAAAAAAAAGACTCAATAACCAGTTATTCAAAGTAGCCACCTACAGACTACATAGTGCAAATGATGACCATCACTTTGAACCCAATATTGAAGTACTTAACAGATGATATCAGAATCAGTGTTGGACTGAACAGCACATCCTCCATAAAGTGATGCCTATCCAGAATCTGTGACTATCCACAAACAGTATAAGGTGCTGTGGGTGTTGCTGACTGTAGGGTATATACTTACCATATGTGTGAGACCCTGGGGTTCAATCACAGGTGCAAGCACACACAACCGGGAGGGGGGGTGGGGGGAGGAGACATGGGACATGGAGATGGATGATGACACTTGCAGACATAATCAATTTAAAATGAAATCAGTTGAACGACGGCAAGTCTAATCTGAGACGAATATCCTTAAAAAAAAAAACCCTAAAACTAGTATGTCAAAAAATCCACAGAAAACATACACAGAAGGAAAAACACCTAATTTATGTGAGGTTAGAGGTAAGAGTGCTACAGCTGTGGGCTAAGAACATCAGCCATTAAGAGGCACAGTTCTAAAAAAAGTAAAAAGAAAAAAGAGGCACAGTTCTTCCTAGAACCTCAGAGGGAAACTGACCCGCTGATAATCATTTGGACTTCTGGCCTCCAGATCGGGCCGTAATAAATCCCTATACTGTAGAGCTGGTTATAATTTGTTATAGGAGTCTTAGAAAACCAGCATGTTACAGAAATTATAACAATAAATGAAACACCTGTTTACTATCTAGGATCAAACCCTAATTGTTTCTAGAAGACAGTATTAGGAATAGCACCAATATCATGAAGTTCCATGGGACAGCACAAGAACCTGGGAACGACAAGCACCTCTTATCGACACCCTCCAGCCCTTCCGTTTCTTTTTTGTTTTTTGGTCTTTTCACGACAGGGTCTCCCTGTAGCCCTTCTGTTTCAAAAGAGCCAGTTATTCCCTAGAGGATAGGTACCTAAGACTAACTGGCCAAACATAAGACAAACAAATTTAAAAACAAAGAAGAGGCTAGGGATGAAGCTCAGAGCTTGCCAAGTATATACAAAGTTCTGAGTTTAAGGCTCTAGCACTGCATAAAACAGGCATGGTGGTGCATGTCTGTAATTACCAGCACTTGGGAGGTAGAGGGTTAGGGTTAGGTCAAGCTCCACTACCCAACAAGTTTGAGGCCAGCCTGACTACATAAGATACTGTCTCAAAACAAAAAATGTTTTACCAAAACATCAAAGGAGGAGAAATAATTCTATTTTGGTTTCATCCTGTCCACTATGGCTACTGTAGACAGAGTACCAGAATAGGAGACCAAGCTATCTGGGGTATTCCCAGTGGCAGAACTCATGCTCATCAAGCATGTTTTCTTCAGCACTAAAAAAAATAAAAGCTGGGACTGGAGACATGGCTCAGCGGTTAAGACCACCAACTGCTCTAGCAGAGGATCCAGGTTTGATTCCCAGCACCCACATGGCAGCTAACAACCATCTTTAAGCCAGGCGTGGTGGCGCATCCCTTTCATCCTAGCACTCAGGAGGCATAGGCAGGCAGATCTCTGGGAGTTCAAGACCAGCCTGGAGTGAGTTCCAGGCCAGTTGGGCGTGGTGGTACCCGCCTTTCATTGTAGCACTCAGGAGGCAGAGGCAGGTGGATCTCTGTGAGTTTAAGGCCAGCCTGGTCTACAGAGTGAGTTCCAGGACAGCTGGGGCTACAGGGAGACCTTGTCTCAAAAACAAATAAAAGCTAAATATTTACTTTTCAAAAACCAAGTAAGAGCTGGACAGATGGTTCAGTGCTTGCTATTCTTCCAGAAGACCTGAGTTTGGTTCCCAGCTACTAACCACCTGTAACTTCAACTCTAGGGAATCCATGACTTCTGGCCTCTGAGGGCACCTGCACTCACATGCACATACAGAATACAAACATACATAAAAAAACTTAAAAACAAACAAACAAAAAACCAGGAAGATTTCATTATGTGTGTGTGTGTGTGTGTGTGTGTGTGTGGAGAGAGTTTAATATTTCTCTCAACTATCTACATCACTTGGATATCTATAAAATTGCATTTAGTTCTTTTACAATACATTAAAATTTTTTTAATATGTTGAGTGTTTTGCCTGTAATAAGTGCACTCATGTTGTGTAGTGCCCACGAGGGCCAGAAGAGATCTGGAGTGATGGATGATTAGTAGTGGCCATGTAAGTGCTAGGAACTGAACCTGGATCATCTGCAAGAACAGTCAGAGTACTTAATGGCTGGGCCACTTGTCTAGCTCCATTCTTGTTTTTTATTTTAATTTTTTTAAAACTTGGAGTCTCACCTTCTAGCCCTAGCTGCCTTAGAACTCACTATACCAACGTGGACTTGAACTCAAAGATCCAACCAGCAAAAAGTACCCTTCATATTTAGAGTTGAAAGGTTCTAAATGTCAGCATTTAGAACTTACTTTCAGATGTTTTAAAGAAAAATAAGACAGAACAAATACAGATTTTAAGTTGACGCATCTCTATGTTTATTTCTCTTTCATGTTTGAAAATTTTCTCAAAAGGTAGCATTTTGGAAAAGGCATGCTTTACATCAAATGAGGAACCAGGCAAGCTGCAATGAGGTTGCATCATCTTTGAACTTAAGAAGCCCAGCATAATGTTAGCAATCAGGGGGAAAAGATTGGGTAAAGACACAGATATGTTAATCAGGATTATTGGCAGGGCATAGGGAAATCACAGTGACTAAGAAAGCCATGTGTTTTCTCGGAAAGGTAGGTTAGGCTTACTGAATTCTGAAAGTCAATATTAGAAATGTTTCAAAGGTAAGGATTCTACATTGATCTAACTTCTTCCCTAACAAGAGATATGGTGGCTGAGAACAGGTCAGAAGGAAGACCACTTACCTCTGAAGCTTTCAGAAGGCCAGCAGAAGCATAGTAGTTTGCTACAACACAGGCTCGAAGCTTATCCATCATCCTTCTTGCTTCAATCAGTCGCTAAACAAGGCAAATAGAAAGATGTGGAATTAACAAAATAAATGCAAATAACAAAAATGAGCCCAGACTCTAATCATAAAAGAAAAACTACGGGGGCTGGAGAGATGGCTTAGCAGTTGGGAGCACCAACTGCTCTTGCAGAGGACCCAGGTTCAATTCCCAGCACCCACATGGCAGCTAAGAACTGTCTTTAAGCAGGGTGTGGTGGTGCACGCCTTTTAATCCTAGCACTTGGGAGACAGAGGCAGGCAGATCTCTGTGAGTTCAAGGCTAGTCTGGTCTACAGATCGAGTTCCAGGCCAACTGGGGCTACAGGGAGACCCTGTCTTGAACAAAACAAAACAAAACGAAACAAACTAATAAAAATGATACTTCTCTAAACTAAAGGCCTTTAGAAGACATATGAAAACCTACCATTATAGAAGCTTCTTAAAATATATAGATATACATTACACAGAGATCAAAATAAAAGAAGTTACCTTATAATTAGGGGGATTTTGCCCTTTTGAAACATTGTAGGTTAATGAAAACAAAACAAAACAAAACAAAACAAACAAAACACCCTCAATGTCAAGAATGGACTTCTGTAGAAGCTGTTGACCAGGGTCCATAGACCCTCAAACAATACTGGTCACTGCCTCTGTTCTCCCAGAATTTATGGTAAGGCCCAATGCTGAAGATATTACAGACACTAGCTGCAGAACAAACAAGGGGAAATCAAGTTGGTGCTGATTTCAGAGCCTCATCTCTACTGGCTAGCATTCACAGGGTTGGAAAGTGCTATGCACACTATTGGAAGGAAAAATAATCATTAACCTTACCCAGCTGTGAATCCTGTGAACTGGCTGGGCGAGACATGCCCACTGGTGCAATAGTGGCACCACTATTATGGGAGTAACCAACCACTCTCTAATTGGTTTTAAGGTCAGCTTCATAGGATGTAGCCCCATACCGGACACTGATTGATATCAGGCTTAGGAACCTGAGGCTAGACTAGCTTAGGTTACTAGCTTCCTACTAGTTGTTCTATTAAACTAATTCTTAATGACTTACTGTTTTACACATAGATTAATGAATCTCTCAACTCTCACCAGAGAAGTTTCCTTACGTAGCAGATGGTGATTAGCGTAGAAACCCACAATGGACCAATGTGCAGAGAACAGTTGGTCAGTTACTAATATGAACTCACAGCAATGGTGACAGCATCCACAAGTCCCATGCAAGCTTCAAGCAGACAAAATCCCAGTACAGACATGTGGAAGCCGGTAAGAAACCCCAACCCAACCAAAGGAAATTTTGGCAACTGATGGTGCTGGAAGGGTAAAAACCATCTCTTTCAAGGAGGGGACTCTTCGTAGGTTAATCAGGCTCCATTGGATGGACCCATACTGAAGGTCACCAGGGGACACAAATTAAGACATTGGGCGGGGCAATATAGGGAGGTGCAGTTAGAGGAGGGGACCTAAATATCAAATTATACTGTACAAAAAAATCGTAGCAATAAAATGAAAAAAGCTACTAAAGCAAAAAAAAAGGGGGGGGGGCTATTTGTCACTTATTAAATAGGCAAACATGGGGCCAGAGGGATGGCTCAGTGGTTAAGAGCACCGACTGCTCTTGCAGAGGACCCGATTTGCAGCACCCATATGGCGGCTCATCTTTAACTCCAGTTCCAGGGGAATCTGACGCCCTCTTCTGATCTCTGCAGCATTGCATGACACGGGTGTACCTACTTACATGCAGACAGTACACATAAAATAATAAATAAAAAAATAAACAGGCAAACATAAAGACTGAATTGTGTTTTGGTGATAAGAGTGCTTCCATGGCAAGAGCAAAGCCCTGGCTTCCAGGGTTCTATTTCCAGGCTGCTAAGGGGGTTAGGAATAAGGAGTATGCTTCCCTAGATAAAACTTAAATGTCAAAAAACAGTAATGAAAGGTATATGTATGCATATTTATGATATATCCATTAAGAAATAACCAAAATTTGCTGAGTACAGCACCAAAAAGGATTATTTTTAGGGATAGGATTTCGAGTAGAATCTTTTCTTTATTGCTTCTACAATTTCATTTATTTATTAACTTAGGCTTTTTGAGACAAAGACTCAAACTCATTATGTAGCTGAGGATGACCTTAAAGTTCTGATTCTGCTACTCTATCTCCCAAGTGCTGGAATTATAGGTGAGTGCTACCTCTCAGCAGGAAAAAAAAAATGTAAAACTTCAAACATAGCTGGGCATGGTGGTGCACACCTTTAATCCCAGCACCTGGGAGGCAGAGGCAGGTGGATCTCTGTGGGATTGAGGCCAGCCTGGTCTACATATCGAGTTCTAGGCTAGCTGTGACTAAATAAACAAAACAAAACAAAACAAAACTTCATCAAACATATACTCTTTCCTCTCCACTGTTTTTCAATATATTATTATACCTGGTCAATGACTTCAATTTCATGTTCCTTATTCTTCATTTCAAGAGCAAACTGTTCCTTAATAATAGTCTCAATTTTCTGCACAGCAGCATCTCGAGCTACATAAAAAACAAAAAATACCCTTAGTTAATCAGTACCTATCTTGATTTAAATCAGCAACCAAAGAAACCCAAGAAACAGGAATCCTGAAGTTGAGACCAAGTGGATATCATCTTAATAAGGAAAATCAGGCTGGAGAGATGGCTCAGTGGTTAAGAGCACCAACTGCTCTTGCAGAGGACCTGGGATTGATTCTCAGCACTCACATGGCGGCTAAGAACCATCTTTAAGCCAGGCATGGTGGTGCACACCTTTAATCCTAGCACTCAGGAGGGAGAGGCAGGCAGATCTCTGTGAGTTCAAGGCCAGCCTAGTCTACAGAGTTAGTTACCTTAGTTACTTAGTTAGGCCAGCTTAGACTATAGGGAGACCCTGTCTCAAAAAGACCAAAACAAACAAACAAACAAACAAACAAATAAGGAAACAAGGAAAATCAAAATCACCAATATTTGACAAACTGATCTCATGGCCTTTGTCATATGACATTCTAAGATGACTACAATGCTGAGTGTTCTAGTTTGCTTCTCCATTGCTGTGACAAAACACTCTGACCTGAACCAGGTTGTGGAGGAAAGGGTTTATTTGGCTCACATCTCCCAGGGCACAGTTAATCACTGAGGGAGCCCAAGGTAGGAACTCAGGGCAGGAACCTGGAGTAAGGAGCCGAAGCACAGGCCATGGAAGAATGCTGCTTACTGGCTTATCTCCTGGCCCATGCTCAGCCTGCTTTCAGAACCTGCCCAGGGATGGCACTACCCACAATGGGCTGGGCCCTGCCACATCACTCAACAATCAAGAAAATACTCCACAGACATGGCCAGAGTCCAGTCTAATGGAGGCAATTCTCTATTTGAGGATTCCTTAACCCAGGTTTGTTAAATTGATACTAAAGCTATCCAGCACAGAGTGAGGTTTCTATTCCAAATGCTGAATCCACTTAGAATGACACAACAGACAAAAGCAAACCGAAGGACACCCTGTAACAGCCTGTACCACTCAAATAGTAAAATAAGACAAGGAAGGTTGAAGAGACAGAGAAACTAAAGAGGTAGAAAACTCGGCTGGGTGTGGTGGTACATGCTTTTAATCCCAGCACTTGAGAGGCAGAGGCAGATGAGTCTCTGTAAGTTCAAGGTCAGCCTGGTCTACATAGTAATTTCCAGGCCAGCTGGGGCTACAAGGAGACCCTGTCTCAAAAAAAAAAAAAAAAGGTAGAAAACTCAATTCCCTGTGTCCTGACTAGATTTTGATGAGAGAAACAAGTCTGGGACAGCTGGTAAACCCCCAAAATGAATTACAGATAGGGGCTGGACAGATAGAAGCTCAGTAGTTAAGAACATTTGCAAAGGGCCTGGGTTTGGTTTCTTGCACCCACATGGAAACTAACCACCATTTGTTAACTCCAATTCCAGGGGATCTGATGCCCTCTTCTGGCCTCCATAGGCAATGTATGACAGGGCTATACTTATAAGCAAAACACTTATACCCATAAAACAAACTTAAAAAAAAAATCAATAATTACAGATAGAAAACCTGACAATGTTGAAAATTCTATTCTTAAAAAATATAAATATATTTAAATATAAAACACTATCCTGCTGGCTGTGGTGGTGAATGCCTTTAATCCCAGTACTTGGGAGGCAGAAGCAGGTGGATCTCTGAGTTTCACATTTTGAGACAGAGGCTACAGGGAGACTCTGTCTCAAAAACACAAAAAACAAACAACCCACCCAACAACAACAACAAAAAAACCCAAACCAAACCAAACCAAGCCAAACCAAACCAAACCAAACACTCCACACCCCATAAAATAAACATTATCCTTAAAAAAATACACAGAATGGGGTTGGAGAGATGGCTCAGCAATTAAGAACACTGGCTGCTCCTGAAGAGGAGCTTGTTTTGGTGCCCAACACCCACATGACAGCTAACATCTCTAACTCCAGTTCCAGGGGATCCAACCCTCTCTTCTGACCTCCATGGGCTTTGCATGACATGTGTGAACTTACATACCTAATGCTCATATACATAAAAAAAATACACAGAAGGGGCTAAATAAATGGCTTAGTGGTTAAGAGAACTGGCTGCAATGGCAGAGGACTTGGGTTCCATTCCCACAAACACACCACAACTAACCTCTAACTCCAGGGAATCTGATGTCCTCCTTTGACATGTGCAGGCACTGCACACACAAGTGCACATAAATACACATAGGCAAAACACTCATACACATAATACCATATTAAGTAACAAATACATATAATTTTCATATCAGTTTAAAAAAGATAAGTCAGGAGGCAAAAGGTAAACACAATTGATGATTTCTTTTTCAACAGATCATACAGTGTTGGAATGGTAGCTTAATACCTATGAACCTTAATTTACCCACTAGCAGCTATGAACAGCGTAGACCAGATCAACACTTTCCCCATTGCCATCATTTGTGCATCACCCTGAGGTCCGTATCCCATCTGTTTTGAATGTTATGTGCTTCCCAACATTCATGATGATGGTGCTATAGGAGGTCTAGCCTAGCAGGTGTGGCCTCTTCTTTCTCTCAGCTTCTGGGCTGGTGTGAGGCGAACAGCCTCCACTACCACAGGACTGACGACATCAGGATACTTTCCCTCACCTCAGTCAAAGCTATCAAGGGCAGCTATCCTTGAACTGAACCACGAGACCAAATAAAGATCTGCTTTGACAGTTGATTTTCTCGGGTATTCTGTGCAATGACAGACAGCTAACATTCAACTGAAACATTTAATTCACACGATTAACTAATACATTAAAATAATTTGTTTTATCTATTTAAGCAATAATAGCCATGAAAGATATCTGATGAGATCATTCTTATTTCTACATACATTAAAATATGTAACCACACAAAAAAAGCAACCACTAAAAACTTTCATCTCCATATCACCTATAATCATCTCACATGATTATTCCACACTATAGTAGAAATCCAAACTTGGGTCCTCTGCAAGAGCAGCAGTATATGTTCTTAACCACTGAGCAACTCTCCAGCCTCAAAACACTGATTTTAAGTAATATGATGCAATAGCAAAGGCTTATAATTTGTTCCATTACCACCACTTTCAGACTACTTACCATGTTCCTGGCAGATCTTTTATGCAATGCATGATTTATTACACTGAGCATTTGTTAATCTCTCACTGACCCCTTCAAACTATACACAACAATGGAAATTAATTTCACTGAAGTTTCTATAAATCTTGTAGCAGAGGCAAATGTCAACAAAGACATAATTTCTAAGGCACTTCAATTTTTACCTGAGTTCTCGATCGCCTTACGCCGCTTGTTTGGAAGGGCCACAGATACATCCTCATAATCAGGGTCTGTTTCCTTGAGTGTTCGTTTGATTCCAGACATGATAATACTCTTTCACTGTGAAGGAATAACAAATTAATACTGTGTAACATTTGTACTTATAAATGTTAGGTCAGGGCTGGGCAAAAAGCCAAGATGGCATAGGCCAGAAGGACCCTCCTTTCTTTTCCAGTCAGGCCAGATTCCCACAAGACCTCTGGACCTGAGCCTCTGACCTGGCTTGCTTAATTGGCCAGATTCCAACACGTCACCACCTCCCCTCCTCTACCTATAAAAGGCTCTCCCTGCCTCCCAGACGTGAAGGGGGTGGATTCACCAGAGAGAGGGCATATTTCCTGGAATAAATGCCTGCCTTTGTTTACCTTTTAATTTGGACTGATTTGGCCTTTATCTCAGCGTCAGATACCTCTTAATAAATGCTTATGTACACACATAAAGGTCTTAAACATTGCAAAATGCTGGTACTTACAAGTCTAAGCTAATTATCCCTGGCCTGAAAAATTCAGATTCAGGAAATATTTCAACCTTCAGAGATTTTAGATTTTCAGGTGAAAGATGCTCTCAACTTGTGTATGTATATGCCTGAATTTTTAGAGCCAACAGCAGAAATCTAACCTCTAAAGTTTCAAAAAATATTTTTCATTATCATGGCCATTTGTTAAAAAGCCCAAATTTCCCTTTCAAGAGAAAAATCCTTTAACAAGGAAGCACAATGGTCAAACTTTTCAAAAGGAATCTAGTTTTCACAGAAAGACTCACATATAAAACGGATATAAACTAGAATTTGTTGAAAGCCTATTAAGCCTAAAGTGTCATTCACAATGCTTTCAGCATATTTCAAAGTATGAGCATACAGTTTAGGGCTCATGTAATTTATGCAAATCCTGTCTCCAGTACTTACACACTGCTTGCTATATAACAGGTACTCAATCAATGATTACTGATCTTGTAATAAACACAAATTGTATACTTATGTTAAACCACTAAACAATGGGAAAAGATTTGTATGTTCCCACAGGTCAAAATGTCACCAACTCAAAGGCTGAAAAAGAAAGGATACAGCCTTCCATCATGTAGGTTGTACCAAGAAATACCAGCAGAGAAGTTGACCCATCTTAACACTAAAAGGAAGAAAAGCCTCAGACTGCCACAGGCATCAAACCTCTCTGAGGACCATAGGTGTAACATCTGTTCACAGTGAGTCCTAATGAACTTTACCTTCTAGGTGCAGCACAGTTTCAATATGAGAGACCTCCTTACCTCTTTTTCATAGAACAAAGAAAAACATGGCAGTAATGAAGTCATCCTCTAACTTAATAAATTAGAGTAAATTAGAGCTGACTGTTATAGAAGTAATCTCTTATAAAACTGGTAAAACTGCTTTCTTTAATTGACTAATAGACATAGGAACTGTAAAAAGGATTATTCTCTATTCAGAACCAAATATAATACTAAAGTCTCTTTAAGTGGTGCATATAAGCAAAATATATTAATACAGGAGAGCACTGATAGCAGCAATGGATTATTCTGCCAAGGAGATGTT
>VZQC01012005.1:6110965-6152077 GCA_009823505.1 Rhizomys pruinosus | reverse complement strand
GAGAGATAGGGGTGAATCATGAGACTACAGCAATATAGTCTGGACTCCTAATTGATCAACATGCCTGTGCATACAAGCTTCTCCAACTGGACTATGGGAACCTTGGGTTGTTCAAAATTTGGACATAGATACTTGCAAAATGCACCAATTACCTAAATGTACGGCAAACTGAGCAACATCAATGTTATCTGAAAACAACTGTGTACTTATATTGTAGAATCCCTTAAAAATAAACAAATAATAATAATTAAAAATAAATAAATAAATAAATAAACCACTAAACAAATTTGCAGTATGGAAAATAAGTCCAAATAATTCCGTAAATCCTCTCATCTCACAGTCTTACTACATCAGCCACTAATTACAAGTGGCTATTTATATTTAAAACTAAATTGGTTAGATTTAAAAAGTTTAAATTTAAAAAGTTTAAATTTCAAGCTGAGCATGGCAGCACATGCCTTTAATCCCAGCAGTTGGTAGGCAGAGGCAGAGGGACCTCTTTGAGATCCAGACTAGTCTAGTCTTCATAGTGAGCTCCAGAGCGACCTCTCTCAAAAGGGAATAATAATAATAATAATAATAATAATGTTTACACATTTCAGTTCTTTTTTTTTTTGCCATATTGCAATTTTTCACATTTCATGTGCTCCACAGCCACTGCAAGTAATTCCTGTGTCAGGCAGCACAGACAGTGAATGTTTGTATCACCACAATAACTTCTACTGGACAATGTTCCTCTTTCAAACAGTTTCAATAACATGTATTTTATGAGCCAGATTAGGAAATATTGTACAAAACAGCATTAACAGAGACATATTATGAACCACAAAAAGAATCTTAAATTTTCTAGCAGTCACATTTTCAAAAGAATGGATTAAATTGATTGATCTTAACTAAGCAATAAATCCACGATATTATCATCCCACCAATGTAACTAATATACACAAATCAGCAATGAGATTTTACATTTTTACTGTCCTTAAGATCTGACTTGTTGGGTTAGAGAGATGCTCAGTGGTTAAGAGCGCCGACTGCTCTTGCAGTAGTTCGATTCCCAGCACCCATATGGTAGCTAAGAACCGTCTTTAACTCCCAGTTCCAGGGGAATCCGACTCCCTCTTCTGACTCCTAGGCATTGCATGACACGGGTGCACCAACCTACAAGCAGAGTACACTCATATAAAAAAAAAATCTGACTTATTATTATACATGTATAGCACAACTTAATTTGCCTTGGTGCTGATTCAAAGGCTCAACAATGGCCTGAGGGTAGTAGGTCCTTTAGTGGGCAGTGTGTGTTCACTAATAAATAAATTAGGAAAAAAAAAAAAAAGAAAACTGATCTAGAAACAGGAATAGTGGTGCATGCACTCCACAAGGCAGAGGTGGGTGGATCTTGGTGAGACTGAGGCCAGCTTGGTCTACATAGTGAGTTCGATGCCAGCTGGGGCTACAGGTAAAGCCTGTTTCAAAAAGACAAAAAGAAAAAGGAAGGAGGAAGAGAAGAAGGAGAGGGAGGGATGGGGAGAAGGAAAGGAAGGAGAAGGAGCGGGGAGGAGCAGGAGAGGGAAGAGAGGGAGGGAAAGGGAAGGAAGAGGAGAGAGAGAAGAATAGATCAGGCAGCAGGGAAGGTTGCTTGGAGGCAGAGCATGAAAGATGACCTAGAACAGAAGATCAGAAGAGCTTCTTCGTTCCCACTTCTGCTCAACTTAATCAAAAGACTCACCTAATCAAAGGTGGAACTACACAGTAGATATTCCTTGAGGTGATTATTTTAAATGAAGCCAGGCATGTTGGCACACATCATAATCCTGGCACTCAGTTGGTAGACCACCAAATCAAGGCCAGCCTAGGAAAGAGTAAGATTCTGGAGAGGGAGAGGGAGAGGGAGAGGGGGAGGGGGAGGGGGAGAGAACTATAAGAAAGTAATGTCAGCCTCTGCCCAGATCCCCTTTTCTTCAATTAATTAATTATAATTATTTATGTGTATGAATGTACTGTCTGCATGTAGGTTGGTGCACCCATGTTGTGCAATGCTGCGGAGGTCAGAAGAGGGCAGATTCCCCTGGAACTGGAGTTAAAAGACAGTTCTTAGCCACCATGTGGATGCTGGGAATCGAACCCGGGTCCTCTGCAAGAGCAGTCGGCACTCTTAACCGCTGAGCCATCTCTCCAGCCCCAATTCCCTCTTAACACACACTGACAGGCTCCCTACTGGATCAGTGTGAGTTCTGAGCAAGTGAGCTAGCAGACTTGCCTGTGCCACTACATTGCACCTGGGAAGTGAGTCTACATCAAAGGGTGCCACATGTGCTCTGATTCTCTTCAGAGATACCCATTCTATCTCTGGTGCTATTCCTCCTACCCACAGCATTAATGACTCTTCTAATAAAGTTCTCAGTCCACTGCAATCCATCTCAGTGTCTTTTTTTTTTTTTATTTAATTTTTTTTTTATTGATGCTTTGTGCATTACGTACATCATTTTCCAATTCAGATCAGGCATTTTTCCCTCTCCCTTCCCCCCCACCCCCACCCCATCCCAGATCATGTATTCTGCCATAACTGTCATTCATTAATTTCTCTGTTTTTTTTTTTTTTTTTTCTTTTTAGCATAAGTGATATCCATGAGTACCAGCATCCTTTGTGCAAAACCAGTTACAGGCTGTTGTGTCCAAAACCCCACCGCCCCACAATCCAGTGGGGGGTGGAAATGTTGTTTGTTCAATCAAGGTTGATCAAATGAGTGTCCAGAATACATCGCTGTAGTTTAACCCATTCACCCCAATCGGAAAGCATTACATTCTACCACGCCCCCTCTTCCGCAAGGGTTGTTCCTAGGCTTAGAAAACAGGCACAGGTAGATGAGAAGTAAACCAGTCCCACTCTCTCTTTGGAGCTGTTGACTTGGACTCTGGTCAATTCTGGCTATTTCCTTTCAGGGGCTGACAGTGTCTTCTTAAACCACCCTCCTTGTATAAAACCTAACATAATGGTGCCTGGCTGGGCTCTGAACAGGATTATTCTGTGGAGACTTAGTCTTCCTGCCTCTCTACCCTTTCTGCCCTTTTCAATGCTTCTCTGCACCTAACACCAGCCTCTATTCTGTCTTGTAAGTTTTCCAAGATCCTGGACTCTTGCCCATCTGGACCAGGTAAAATCTCAGCGTTGAGGCAGCCCCCCCACACACACACCCTTGCTGGGCTTGGCCCATGACCATCCCAGATCTACAATATGGGAGGATGATCAATACTGTACTTAGTCAGTCAGCTGTGATATTTCTTATCCCCTCAAGTAGAAATTTAAAGGCACAAGGACACTCATTCTACTTTCTTCTTTTGATTCACCAGGTCTCATGGTACCACTTAGGCTCAACTACCTAAGGACTACCCACTCAAGCTTTTTTTTTTTAATTTTTTTTTAAATTTTATTTATTTATGTATGTGTATGAATGTACTGTCTGCATGCAAGTCTGTGCACCCGTGTCGTGCAATGCCGCGGAGGTCAGAAGAGGGTCTCGGATTCCCCTGGAACTGGAGTTCTCCTGGAATTGGAGTTTCAGACGGTTCTCGGCTGCCATGTGGGTGCTGGGGATCGAACCCGGATCCTCTGTAAGAGCGGTCGGCGCTCTTAACCGCTAGGCCATCTCTCCAGCCCCCCCCACTCAAGCTTTTACATAAACTGAAAGTGCTTTATCTTGGGAGGCAAATGAAGCCAAAGAGAATTATATATTTTTGTAACAGCATCTGCACACAGTATAAAGTAGACAATGGTTCTTAGGGTCTTTAAAAGAGTACATCAAGCTGGGCATGGTGGCCCATGCCTTTAATCCGAGCACTCGGGAGGCAGAGGCAGGAAGATCTCTGTGAGTTCAAGGCCAGCCTTGTCTACATAGTGAGTTTCAGGACATCTGGGGCTACAGGGAAACCCTGTCTCAAAAAAGACCAGAAAAAAGGGGGGGGGTGCTGAAGAGATGCTCAGACTTTAAGAGCACTGGCTGCTCTTGCAGAGGACCGCGATTCAGTTCCCAGCATATACGGCAGCTAACAACCTTCCGGAACTCCTGTTCCTGTGGATCTGATCCCCTTTTCTGACCTCCATGGGCATTGTACAACATGGGTACACTTACATACATCCAGGCAATAAGTAATATCCAAAAAATAAAAATAAATAAAATATTAAAAAAAGGGCACATCAAAATTCTTCTGAACTCAGAGAACTAGATATACCAAAGCTGCAAATGGCACATTCCTTTTCTAGCCTTTTTTCTACTGCCAAAGCCTTTCTTAAATGGTCCTTTCCTTTGTCAGTCCTGCCTGGCTTTCCAAATTCTGTTACTTCACACACAAAAAAATCTTTCCCACTTTCTCTTGCCTCTCTGGTATGTGTACGCTGAATGGTAGGTGGCTCTGAGGCCTCACACAGTAGCAGTACAGTCACTGTGCCCCACCCCTCCAAGTCTCACACAGTAGAGTACAGTCACTGTGCCCCACCCCTCCAAGTCTCACACAGTAGCAGTACAGTCACTGTACCCCACCCCTCCAAGTCTCACACAGTAGCAGTAGTCACTGTGCCCCACCCCTCCAAGTCTCACATAGTAGCAGTACAGTCACTGTGCCCCACCTCTCCAAGTGTCACACAGTAGCAGTAGTCACTGTGCCTCAACCCTCCAAGACTCACACAGTAGCAGTATGGTCACTGTACCCCACCCCTCCAAGTCTCACATAGTAGCAGTACGGTCACTGTACCCCACCCCTCCAAGTCTCACACAGTAGCAGTACAGTCACTGTGCCCCACCCCTCCAAGTCTCACACAGTAGAGTACAGTCACTGTGCCCCACCCCTCCAAGTCTCACACAGTAGCAGTACAGCCACTGTGCCCCACCCCTCCAAGTCTCACACAGTAGCAGTACAGTCACTGTGCCCCACCCTCCAAGTCTCACACAGTAGCAGTAAGGTCACTGTGCCCCACCCTCCAAGTCTCAACACAGTAGCAGTACGGTCACTGTACCCCACCCCTCCAAGTCTCACACAGTAGCAGTACAGTCACTGTGCCTCAACCCTCCAAGTCTCTGCCTGCAGTTAGACCTGCCTGTTTCTATCTCCAGCAGACCAGCCTTGGCCTCTCCAAAACTCCATTTTCCCCAGATCAGAGCTCAGGGTCCACCCTGACCCTTTCCTTCTGCCTTGCTTCAGCTCAGTTCTCTGCCACAGCTCCTCCGCCTCCCATCAGCATTCACTTCCAGAGAAGCTTTCAAAAAGAGGGTGAGCTTAAACTAGCAAGCTCTCTCTAAAGCCAGGTTTGCCCAGGTGAATTCCAACACTCAAACCTCTGCCTCCCCAGTGATACTGCCACTATTACCAAGGTGCCTCCCACTGGCCTGCTGGGGAGCCTGCCTCTGCTCCTCTGGCACCCACTTTGGTACTAATAGCTCTGTCCAAATCCTAACAACTTTCAATCAGGTCGCACAAAAGTTAACTAATTTGTCTGCTAGCAAAGGTCATGCTGGCCTTGAACTCATAGAGATCCACCTCCCTCTGCCTCCCAAGTGCTGGGATTAAAGGTATGCAGCCACCATGCCTGGCTCTGTCTTGATTTTTTAATTTTTCTGTAACATGTTTATTAAAGGTTGGGTGGCAGAGGCTGCTCTTGGAGAGGACCTAGGGTAAGTTCTCAGCACCTACATGGTTCACAACCATCTGTAACTCCAGCTCCTCTTCTAGCCTCTTTAGTTAGGTACTGCATGCACATAGTGACATACATATATACATGCAGGCAAGATATTCATACACATGAAATAAATCTTTAAAAAATATGTTCAGTACAGTTGTTCTAATTTGCTCATATAACAAAGAATTTTAATATGATTACTTAAACTGACAAACCATAATTTAAAACTATTTGGGGTGCTGGATGTCTCAGCAACTTAGAGCTCTGGCTGTTCTTCCAAAGGACCCAGGTTCAGCACCCAGCACCCACGTGGTGGCTAACAAGTGCCCCTAACTCCAGTTCCAGGGGATCCAACACCTTCTTCTGACCTCCAGAGGTATTATATATACAACATGGGTGCAGTCACATACATGCAGGTGAAGCACTCATACACATAAAATTATAAATAAAATATTTTTAAAACTATTCAGGTTTTTCTCTTACCTATAACTGAACACACAAACATTTCTAAATTTTCTAAGTATTATAAACAAGATGTGTTTATTATAACTTGACCACTGTTAAGGCTATAATACTGGGGGTTGTCCGTGTATGTGTGTGTGACTGTATGTATGGGTATTTATGTATGTAAACATTTTTAAAGTAAAGAAGTTTTTGCTCAAAAACATTCAAATACATTGTATGTTATTTTTCTATTACTGTTATAAAACACCATGACCAAGCAACTTACCAAGAATTTACTTTGGCTTACAGTTCCAGAGGGAGAGTCCACAATGGTGGGGGAGGCATAGCAGGAGGTGGCTGAGGCAAAAGCCAAGAACTCACATCTTCAAACACAACACAGAAGCAGAGAAAGTAAACTGCAGATGGGGCAGGGGCATGCATGGACTCTTAAAACCTGACCACAAATGACACAGATCCTCCAGCAAGGCTATTAACTCCCAAAATTCAATGACCTCCCCAAATGGCACCACCAACTGGGGACAAAGTGTGTGCACATTCTTGGGCCTATGGGTCTTTCTCATTCAAACTACCACAGGTATCTTATGTTAATAAGTTTTAAATTTCTCTTTTACAATGTATTTGAGATAACTAATTTCTGTCATACAAGGTGATTTCTTGAGTTCTCCATTCATAACAAGACAAGTGTACTCCTGGTAAAGTTTTACAAAAAAGTTTTAACATAAAAAGATTTACAAGGGAAATTCACAAAGGATGGTCATAATATAGTTATTACTTAATTATAATTACTTAGGTAAAAATTCTGTTATATTTAGATATATAATTGATATTAACTGTTTACAATAGGTTTTTTTTCTTTTTTTTAAATAAAATACTGATATTTGAGGCTGGAGAGATGGCTCAGCTCAGTGGCTAGTCATGCAAAGGACCCAAGTTTGAGTCCCAACATCCACAACTGTCTGTAACTCCAGTTCCAGAGAATCCAATGCCCTTTTATGACCTCCACAGGCATTGACTGACACAAGTGCACTTACACACATACAGGCAATACACTCATGCACATAGGAAGAAAAAATACTGATGTTTTCTTAACAATGTTTACAAAAATTAGCTCTTAAAACCAGGGAATTTATTTTATCCTTTAACTAAATAAGACATTTAAGACCAAATGCTAAATGTATTTTTTAATTGAGGACTACATTAACTTGCTAAACAAACACTATCTTAAAGGTAGGAAAAATTCTTTGAATTCCATACTAAATTACAGTCAGTAAGACACAGTCAACTTATAAATACTAATAAAATACTAAAAGATGTAAGAATAGGGATGCTTGAACAATTTCTGGATAATTGTCTTAAGCTAAAATGGCTAAAGCCAAAGTTTGAAAGTATAAAGTTATGAAGGTCTTACTTTGTTAAACAAAAACACCTACATAAATCTGACCTATTATACAAAATTTCAGAGTGCCTATGATCTTCATTCCTCTAGATTAATAAACACCTACCACTAATTTTGAGTTCTCTACAGTAAACTCTGGGAAAGCAAAGACAATCAGGTTTTTATTAGTTGAAAAAAAGAAAAAAAGAGGACTCCTTCCAGCCTAAGGGACTGTACTTTATTTTTATTTTTTAATTTATTTATTCTTGTATGTGTATGAACTGTCTGCATGTAGGTTTGTGCACCTGTGTCATGCAATGCCGTGGAGGTCAGAAGAGGGCTTCGGATTCCCCTGGAACTGGAGTTAAAGATGGTTCTCAGCCGCCATGTGGGTGCTAGGGATCGAACCTGGGTCCTCTGCAAAAGCAGTTGGTGCTCTTAACCGCTGAGCCATCTCTCCAGCCCCAGGACTGTACTTTCATATTTTAGTAGCAATTTAACTACTGAGCTCTCTCCAGACCCAAGTGATGTTAATCTTGACTTGTCAACACTACAGGTAAAGGTAGTAGCATGTCCTTACTTGAATCTTGTCTTTGATATAACTGTTCACTTCTCAGACCCCCCTACATTATTTAAGCTAAATTTTTTAGCGGGAGTGGTGGAGGGGAAGATTGAGACAGGGTATGTCTGTAGCTCCAGCTGGCTTGAGTTCCTAGTCTACAAAACCAGGCTGGCTTCAATCTCACAGATCTCCTAAATGCTGGGATTAAAGGCATGAGCCACCACATCTGGCTATTTTTTTTTTTATCTATCTATCTATCTATCTATCTATCTATCTATCTATCAATCATCTATCTATCTTTTTAAAATTATTTTTATTTTTTATGTGTACAAGGGTACTGCCTGCAGGTATTTAAGTACACCTGTGTCATACAATACCCACCAAGGTCAGAAGAGGGTGTTGGATCTCCTAGAATTGAAATTACAGACAGATGTTAGCCTCCATGGAGGTGCTGGGAACTGAACCCCAGGTCCTCTGAAAGAGCAGCCAGTGCTCTTAACTGCTGAACACTCTCTCCAGCCCCTACACCCAGCAAGTTTGTTGTTCAAAGGGTTCATAGGCTTTCATTGTCTTAAGATTCATATACTTTCACTGTCTTTGTAAGAGAATGTCCTCATTCAGTATAATTTGGATGAAGGAGATCCAATTCTAAATTAAGAAAAAACAAATTTCAGTTTGGAGATACCTATATTTTAAATGCATATTTCCAGGCAAAACCAAACTTTTTCCTTATAAATATTAATTGGGTGCAAATAATTACCTTGCTACTACTGTAATTTTAACTCCATTTACTAAATAGGGAGCTAAAGATTTTAATAAGTCTTTTAATTAATTGTCTTTTTGAGACAGGGTCTCCCTGCAGCCCCAGCTGGCCTAGAACTCACTCACTATGTAGACCAGGCTAGCCTTGAACTCACAAAGATCTGCTGCCTCTGCCTCCTGAGTGCTGGTATGGGCCACCACGTGCGGCTCAACTCTTCTAGTTTAAAGTACCTAGTTCCTTCATTTGTGTTCTTGTTTCTCTTCAGTTGCTGTGAGAACACACCCTGAACAATATCAACTTGGAGAGGAAAAGGTTTATTTGGCTTATAGCTCCCAGGTCACAGCTCATCCCTGAGGAAGTCCAAGAAAGGAACTCAGGACAGGAATCTTGAGGCAGGAGCTGAGGCACGGACCATTACTGGCTTGCTCCCCTGGCCCATGAAGAACCTGCTTTCTTATATAATTCACAACTTGCCCAAGGGTGATACTACCCACAGTGGGCTGGCCCCTTCTACATGACTCAACAATCAAGAAAATACCCCACAGACAAGGCCCCAGGCCCAGTCCGAGACTCCCCCAACCCAGCTGTTGACAAGTTGACACTAAAGCTATCAAGCACAATCTGCTATCTTTGCTCCTTTTAGACATTATCAATTTTTAACTTTAAAAATTTTTTTATTAATTTTATTTATTTCTGTATGTGTATGAATGTACTGTCTGCATGCAAGTGTGTGCACCTATTTCGTGCAGTGCCGCGGAGGTCAGAAGGAGGTGTTGGATTCCCCTGGAACTGGAGTTCTCCTGGAATTGGAGTTTCAGACAGTTCTTGGCCGCCATGTGGGTGCTGGGGATCGAACCCGGGTCCTCTGTAAGAGCGGTTGGTGCTCTTAACGACTAGGCCATCTCTCCAGCCCCCAATTTTTAACTTTAATATTTTTGTTATATCAATTTAGAGCAGACATAGAGGATAAAACTAAGTCATTAAACCTGGATTATAGAAGAGAGGTGGTAAGGCCCTGCTGTAGAAGACCTGATGTAAGCATGGGAAAGATGTATTGAGACTGCACTTGCAAGTGTACAGTTGGTCTCTGGAATGCCAGAGAGTGTTACCAAAGGCCACTAAAACAATAAAGCAAATATTGGTCTCCTTGAGTCAAGCAAGACTCCTCTGTCAGGATCAGCTATACCTCACCTGCCAGGAATTACTGTGCAGAAGTGGCAGCCATATGTCTGTATATCCCAAATCTAATTGGCTATTAGCTCTCTCCTTGGAGGAATAATTCACAGCTGATGCCACAAGCTTATATCCTCGAGTGGTTAGGAGATGTTATAAGCCACAGTAAGACCTTGTCATCTTTTACAGAAAAGCTATAGTTCATGGATTAGCATACCATCCAAACATATATGTCTATACCAATGTAACCTACCATAATAGTTAGTACTGTTTAAATACCTATATCTCTAATTGCTTGTGCTTCATTAGTAGGATTGAAAGGTTACTCCTGGACAAACTGTCAACCCATGAAAGGAAACAGCCAGAACTGATCAGAGTCCAAAACGACATCTCCAGAGAAAGTAGACTGTTTTGCTTCTCGTCCATGTGTGCTCCTTTTCTAAGCCTAGGGAACAATCTGCGGAAGAGGTGGCATGGTAGAATGTAAGGGCTGTGACTGGGGTGAATTGTGAAAATACAGCAATATAGACTGGACACTTATTTGATCAACATGATTGTACATACAAGCCCCTCCAGCTGGATGGTGGGAGCCTTGGGCTGTGTGGGTTTGGGCATAGCTGCTTGCAAATTAGTTTTACATGAAGGATGCTTGTTCTCATAACTTATTACTTATCATTAAAAAAATGAAATGAAAAAACCTGGACTATAATAGGGCTAACTCCATGATTCAGAACATTTTCTTTAGTGCTTTTTGTAAGCATCTCTGTCCTGAAGATCTGCCTTCAGGGTAGCTCAGCTTCATCAGATTCTAAAATGGGACATGGGCTACTTACTAGTCACTTTTCTGTTGCTGTGATAGAATTACCACCATTAAGGAACTTATAAAAAAGAGAGTTTATTCAAGCTTATGGTTCCAGGGGAATTAGAGTCCATCATGGCGGAGAGGCAAGGTGGCAGGAGGTGCCAGAATAGGAGCAGAAAGCAGAGGCTCACATCTCCAAGCAGGCACAGGAAACAGTGAGGGATTGGAGATTGGCAAGACTTTAAGAACTCTCTAAGCCCACCCCCAGTGATGTGTTTCTTCCAGCATGGCCACACTTTGTAAGATCTCCTAATACAGCATCATCAACTGGGCACAAAAATTCTCATTCAAACCAACCTTGTTGCCATATTCTATAAGCTAAGGTTTGAAAAAGATATATCTGTGTTGGAACTTGAACAAGCTGCAAAGGGTGGAGAGTTAACATGTTACCAATCCAAAGCCAAAGTGCTATTTTTAGCTTTTTAAATAACCAAATTATCTTCCTCTGTAACAGAATATTTTGTGACAAACACTCAAAAACTATTTTGGCTGAAATGGCTCAGTGTGTAAAGTTGCTTATGGCAAAGTTGGATAACCCCGGATCAATCTCTGGAATCTACATAGTGGGATGAAAACAGAATCCTGTAAGTTTGTCTTTTCGATCCCCAGCACCCACATGGCGGCCGAGAACTGTCCGAAACTCCAATTCCAGGAGAACTCCAGTTCCAGGGGAATCCGACGCCCTCTTCTGACCTCCACGGCATTGCACGACATGGTTGCACAGACCTGCATGCAGACAGTACATTCATACACATACAGAAATAAACAAAATTAAAAAAAAAAAAAAAAAAAGAAGTTTGTCTTTTTACCTTTACACACTTGTCTGGTGTCTGGTACCCGACCCCCAGTAAATACATTAATAAATGTAATTTTTCAAAGATTTAATGAGAGATTAATTTTAAAGAGATTTGTAACAACCGTATTGAAGCCCATCTTTACTCTGCCTTCCCACAACCTAGAGGTAATGAAAAATTCAAGCTGTTTATGGGCACTCCTTCCTCTGCTGCCTGTTTCATCATTAACTCTTCATTTAACCACCACCCCTTCTCTCAATAATGCCAACTCAAAATGATTTCAGAACTCTTTCTGGACTCCTGACTTGTGATATCCCTTTAACTCTTTTTGACTCTTGTATCCATAGGGAGCCCCTCTTTAGTCTGCATGTTGATCCAGTCATCCCAGAACACTGCCCAGTCCCATACTCAGATTAACAACATCCTGATGCTTGAATGCAAATGCCTGCCTCTGCCCTAGACAACAGCCCCTAACAACTCACTCTAGATGAGGAGGCCCCACCCTAATCCCATGATGTCCAATTTCAGCTCAGAAGTTAGGTGAGTCAACATTTATTACCCTTGGGCTTCCTCCTCTACCTCCCTTTCCTGTAAAACCATTCCTCTACCTTTTTATGGGTAAACGAAAGGCTGGAATGTGGAATGTAATGTTAGGATCCAGGCAGCAGTCTTGCTGTTCAAGCCACAATCCCTGCAGCAGCCCACAAGCACCTACTGAGATCTATCTGACTCTCTAGCTACTAGACTTCAAGGTACCAAGATCTCCAACCTGGGGAGTTCCAATCCAAGGAGGGGCCTGGCTGCCAGCTCTTGTGAACCTTCCCTCTCTGCCCCCTGGGCTGATTCCTCTTTAGAGACCCCACCATGCCTTCTGTCTCTGGTGCTGGGGCCTGAACTCTCCTAGGAGCCCCCAGCAAGCTGTTGTCCCTGTTTGTCCTGGTGTTAATAAATCTTTTAATAAACTCCTTAGACCCAGTACTCTATCTGTGCCCTTTCAAACTACCCATTCCCAAACCTAACAAAAGTAAATTGTTAACTCAAAAATATTTTATATGGAAATCCCTTAAAATATAGACTAGTAAAACTGGAATTCAGTTTTTCTCCCCCGTTTAAAAAATTTTTAGCCAGAGAGGGATTTATGGAATAGAGTGTGACAGGGAATGTGATGCAGGGAACTAGGGAAGGCTTTCCTGTGGTCAAATTGTGAACTGAGGTGCTTGATTAAGTAGACGGCAAAGGGATGAAATGCTAGGTACCAACACAGGAAACTTAGCTTTTGTGAAATACACTGATGTGGCAGAGGAGTGGCAAAGCATTTGTCCCAGTTTTATCAGAGGACATATATGGGGGACATGGGAAATGAAGCTGGGGGAGAAGTCAGCCCAAATCAGGACCTTGTATGCTGCTAAAGAAGTTACCTAAGGGAAAACTCACTCCATGACTATCGAAATTCCTGGAAAGCAGATGATAAGCCCAGACACCACGGATAAATGAACAACAACAACAACAACAACAACAACAAAAGCCAAACACTAGACACTTCTGAACCCCTCGCTGAAGAATTCTAATGGACATTTAATTCACCCTGTTCCTCTCTTGGTTCCCTGCCTAGAAAATGTACCTAGCTACTCTCACCTTCACAGGCACTAGTCAAGGATTTTGTTCTCTCTATAGCTATACTTTTTGGGTTCTTCTAGATAGGTCGACTGAGCAGGGGGTACCCCAGTCGCCACCTCCTATGCCCCTTTTCAGCATGGAAGAAGTCAGAGCAGTCAGCGCCCCAATCCCCTCTTGGCAATTGGGGTATCCTCCTCAGAAGATAATGTGATAAAAATAGAAGCTAAAAATTGGCTAGGCAGTTTAGGGTCAAGACCCCACCAAAGGAGCCAGTTTCTTTCTCACCTGAGAGCTGAAGACTTCCTGGAACTGCCAGTGAACTTCTCCTTCTGGTTGCTCTGACTTGTGGCCCATGCATCCTTAACTCACTCATCAGCTTTATTAACTAGTGGGTAAATTCCATTACCAGATATGCCCCAAATATGACTCTCCTGAGGAAAAAGATGAGGTCTAAGATTAGCCTCCCATATACAACTCAAGGGGGGAATGTAAAAGAGGCGCACATTGATCTCCACCCTGTTAGGCCCCAATGTTATTTTTTTTTTAATTTTTTTAATTTATTTTTGTATGTTTATGAATGTACTGTCTGCATGTAGGTTTGTGCACCCGTGTCGTGCAATGCCCACGAGGTCAGAAGAGGGCATCAGATTCCCCTGGAACTGGAGTTAAAGACGGTTCTCAGTTGCCATGTGGGTGCTGGGGATCGAACCCAGGTCCTCTGCAAGAGCAGTTGGTGCTCTTAACCGCTAGGCTATCTCTCCAGCCCCAGGCCCCAATGTTATTCTGTTGTTATTACTAACCATAGGGACCATGTATACTGAATAAGTTAGTCACTTCTATGAGAGAAAGATTGGGGGCAATTCAGCTGATGACCTTAAGAACACATTGTACCCTACTTGATCCACACTGCTTAAATGGCCAAAATAATTATGTAGACCAGGGCACTTCTGTCTAAGTTAGACAGAAGAGACCAAGATTGGCCTCTCAAGTAACAAGAGAAATGGGGGAATAAAGGGCAACGAGTTAAAAACCCATTTTGCTGATCATACCAAAGTCTCCATCCTAGACAAAAGGGAGAACTGCCACCTATCATAAAAGTTCTGCAGGAAGACTGTAAGGATCAGGCTTCTGAGATAACCCAGATAAGCATCTTCCCACAAGCTGCAGGAAGACTGTGTAAGGATCGGGCTTTTGAGATAACTGTTACAGGGACCAGATAAGCATGTTCCGGCAAGCTGCAGGAAGACTATGTAGGGATCAGGATAGACATGTTTTTTGAAATAACTGTTGCAGGTAATCAATGTAAAGCCCAGATAAGTATGTTCTCATAACCCAACATTCCCAGGAACTATATGTCTTTGACAACCCAACAATCCCAGGAACTATACGTCTCTGACAACCCAACAATCCTGAGAAACATACCATGAATCCTGTCCCCTTTTACCCCCCGCCCTCAGGGCTCTTACAAACCCACCAATCCTGTAATGCCAAGGCTTGGAAACCCCCCTGCTTGTGATCTTTCCCTTTAAATTGAGTGCTTGTACGGAGCCTCGAGGCTCTCCCCAGTCCTGCTACGCTAGGTATGGGAACAGCCCTGGCTTTAAAGCTAGCTAATAAAAAGATTCTCTGTCTTTGCAAAAAAAAAAAAAATCATTGGATGGCTCAGTACACAAGAGTGCTTTCTGCTCTTCCAGAGGACCAGAATTCAGTTCCCAGTACCCATGTCAGGCACAGCTCTAAAGAATCTGATGCTCTCTTCTGGCCTCCCTGGGCTCCTCCAAAATAAACAATAAAAAATAAATAAATACATTCTACCACGCCCCGGTAAGGGCTGCGATTGGGGTGAATGGTGAAACTACAGCAATGTAATCTGGACACTCATTTGATCAACTTGATTGAACAAACAACCTGTCACCCCCCACTGGATGGTGGGGCTGTAGGTGTTTGGGCACAACAGCCTGCAGATAGGTTTTGCATGAAGGATGCTTGTACTCATGGATTATCACTTATAGCTAAAAATGAAAAAAAAAAAGCTTGAGAGAAAGATGCAGGACAGTTATGGCAGAATGCATGATCTGGGATGGGGTGGGGGTGGGGGGGAAGGGAAAGGGAAATAAGCCTGAACTGAATTGGAAAAAATGTATGAAATGCACAAAGCATCAATAAAAACTAATTTAATTAAAAATAAATAAATAAATAAATAAATAAATAAATAAATAAATAAAAAGCATGGTTGAGGGCTAGAGAGATGTATCAGCAGTTAAGAGTATTGACTACCAGAACCAGAGTTTGGGTCCCAGAACACATAAAACAAGCTGGATAGGTGTCCTACAAATGCCTGCAACTCCAGCTCTGAGGGATCCCATGTCCTCCCTGGCCTCTACATGTGCAAAGGCTGACACACCTCCACAAACGCATACATACACTCCCACACACAATAGAATAAATCTTTAAAAAAATCCACAGTTAAGAATGAAGACCAAGTATTTCTCAAAATATACCTTAAGGAAATGAACATGCTCAAGATAGGACAAGGTACATCATACATGTTACAGACCTATTCACATACATATTCACAGGCCTACCATGTAAGTCATAATGCCCTGTCTACATGGATACGCACATGGACACACACACTTGTGGATTTGGAGAGCATCAAGGATTGAACCCAGGGCTTCCCAGTAGCTAAGCAATTGCTGTGCCACTGAGCTATTATTTCCCAGTTTCCCCCTTGCACTTTTTTAGGGGAGGGCAGAGTCTCCCTGTAGCCCCAGCTGGCTGGATCTCCCTATGTAGAGGGTGGCCTTGAACTCAAGGAGATCTGCCTCCCTCTGCCTCCTGAGTGCTGGAGTTAAAGGCACATACCCAGCCTGAATAGTGTTTGATAATGAATGAAAAAACAACAAATAAAAAGATAAGGCTGGAAAAATAGCTTTTTCCAGCATACACAAGGCCCTTAGTTCTATCTTTAACATTGAAAAAAAGTTCCTTACAACAGAATAGGAATGTGGGAAAAAATGCTCAAACATACCAGTAATCAAAAAATAACAGATATGGCTGGAGAGATGGCTCAGTGGTTAAGAGCATGCACTGCTCTTCCAGAGGACCTGAGTTTTATTTCTAACACCCATATATAGGTGACTTATAACCACCTGAAACTCCAGTTCCAGGGAGATCCAACTCCTCTGACCTCTGCAGGTGCCTGTACTCAACGTTCAGACACAGAGGCAAGCAGACACACATAATTAAGGGGGGGAACCCTCCCAAAAAAACCAAAAAATCCTAGCCAAAAAAATTACTATGCTGAGGATATAACTGAGAGGTAGAGAATGGGTCTAACATGTGGGAGGCCGAGGTTCAATATTTAGTACCAAAATAAAGTATCTCCTGGGGCTTGATGGCACAAGCCTATAATCTTGTTACTGGGAAAGAGGATCACCAGAAGTCAGAAGCCTGGTGTACACAGTGAGTTTCCAGGTCAGCCAGGGCTAAATGGTGAGATGTCCCCAACAAATAAAAAAAAGGGGAAGATATAAATTAGATCACTTTTCATCTGCCACATTTATTTTGAAACAGAAACAGGGAAAGACTATCCTAATTCATAGGTCTTTTTCTTTTTCTTTTGTTTTTTTAAAGATGGTTCTTAGCTGCCATGTGGGTGCTGGGAATTGAACCTGGGTCCTCTGCAAGAGCAGTCGGCACTCTGAACTGCTGAGCCATCTCTCCAGCCCCAATTATTACCATTTTTTTTTAATTTTTTAATTTATTTTTTATGTGTATGAGTGTACTGTTTGCATGTGGGTTTGTGCACCCGTGTCATGCAGTGCCTCGGAGGTCAGAAGAGGGTGTCCGATTCCCCTGGAACTGGAGTTACAGATAGTTCTCAGCCGCCATGTAGGTGCTGGGAATCGAACCTGGGTCCTCTGCAAGAGCAGGTGGCGCTCTTAAGGGCCATCATCTCTCCAGCCCCTGTCTTCATTTTCTTACATCCCATTTAATAATGGTTTTCCACTTCCGACCTCTTTAACTGCAGATAGTAACACTAATAACTGTAACCTCCACATGTCCAAGTCCAGTGGACAATCTTTTGAAACTCTTCAGGAGCACTGACTAAATAGAAAATTTATTATACTTTATTTTGTGTGCCTGTCTATATATGTGTATGGAAGTCAGAGGACAACTTGTGGGAGTTGTTTCTCTCCTTCCACTGAGTGGGTCCTGGGGATTGAACTCAGAGCATCAGGCTTGGTGGGGCCTGATGAGCCATCTCATTATCCTCAAAGAGCCAATTCTGACCTTTCAGAAACTTGACTCTCTTGTTCCCCAGAGAAGAAATAAAATATTTTCTATCCTTTACTCAAACTTTTCCCTCTGTTCTTCCTGGAAATATTTCAGTAATGTTTGCTTCTCTGCACATTTTTCTCTGACTTCACATAGTACCATACTTTTGAATATCATATATGTATTGACAATTCCCAAATTTCCATCACATATAACTGCTTTTGCAACAATACCTTATAATCTATTTCCTCAAAATTAAGTTATTCAAACAGAGCTCATGATTTCCCCCACCTCAAATTTCTCTCTTCCAGTCTTCATCTCCATAAGTGGTACCACCAACTGTCTACTTGGTTACTCAAAACAAACAAGCAAGCATTGTCAGATATTAGAGGTAGGTGAAGAAGAATCAGGAGTTTGAGGCCATCTTTGGCTGAGTTATAGGAAACCTATTAGAAACACACATACACACACACACACACACACACACACACACACACACGCACGCACGCACACACGTACGTCAAAATCCGGAAGGGAGAAGGGACTGGATGGATGGATGGATGGATGAATAGGAAGGAAGGAAGGAAGGAAGGAAGGAAGGAAGGAAGGAAGGAAGGAAGGAAGGAAGGAAGGAAGGAAGGAAGAAAGGAAGGAAAAACAACATGCAATCCCCAGTATGGTGGCACATGCTTGTAACCCTGCACTGCAGTTGGTCCTGGGAGGCCAACCTGGGCCTTGTGAAACTGTCTCAACCAACAAAAAGCAACATTCCTCTCCTTTCCTTACCAATCCATTTCCAGGTCTTGCTAATTCTACCTGGAAACATCTTTTCACTGTCTCACTTCCTTCACCAAGGGTTTAGTCCAAGCTATGGACAACAGCTGTCTTCAGATTTCCCAGCTCCCTCCCATTCTGACTTCTTCCCCATAGCAGTAGGATTATGCTGCTACCTTCTCAAAACCTTCAGACTCCTATAAAAAATAAACTAATCATGGCAATGTCTACTTCCTCTTTATTTTGTTTGACCCAAACTTTGCCAGAGTCTGCACAAAACATTCAGCCATGGTAGCTATCTGGACATTAAAATTTTACCTTTTTCCTTGTTTTTTTTTTTTTTGTTTGTTTGTTTTTGTTTTTTTTTAATAAAAGAAAGAGTTTATTTGAGCTTATGAACGACGGTTCCAGGGAATTAGAGTCCTTCGTGGAGGGGAGGCATGGTGGCAGGAGCTGGAGCAGAAAGCCGAGGTTCACATCTTCAAGTGGGCACAGGAAACAGAGAGAGCCTCTGTATTTTTAAATATTTCTAGGATGAACACGTGCTACTTATTAAGGCCAAAGATACTGAACGTAATATTACACTGCATTTTATGTTAATGATAAGAGATAAGATAGAATTTTAAAAGTGGCTTAATTCTGTAACTCTTAGAAATGTGTTTACGGGGCTGGAGAGATGGCCTAGTGGTTAAGAGCGCCGACCGCTCTTACAGAGGACCCGGGTTCGATCCCCAGCACCCACATGGCGGCTGAGAACCGTCTGAAACTCCAATTCCAGGAGAACTCCAGTTCCAGGGGAATCCGACACCCTCCCTGACCTCTGCGGCATTGCACGACACGGGTGCACAAACTTGCATGCAGACAGTACATTCATACACATACAGAAATAAATAAAAATTAAAAAAATTTTTTTAAAGAAATGTGTTTACGGCTGGGCGTGGTGGCTCAAACTAATCCCAGCACTTGGGATGCAGAGGCAGGCCAGCCTGGTCTACAAAGTAAGTTCCAGGCTAGCTGGGGCTAAAGGGAGAACCTGTCTCAAAAAAAAAAAAAAAAGAAATGTGCCCGTATGAAAATACTAGCAGTAGCAGTATCAGTGCTAATCAGACGTGCGGAACAGTAGTTACAGGACTAAGTATTTTCTATTTTTTAACCTAAATACGTGCATAATCGGGGCGGCATTACCGTTTTCTGCAACCAGGCAGGCCGGCCTTTCGTCCAGGGGCACACATTGGGGCTGCTCTTCGCCTGGCTCTCTGGCCCTGCTCACCTCCACCTGGTGGAGGGGAATTGCAGAATCCCCAAGTAAATGCAAACCTGCGGATACCAGACAGACCTAGTCTCCGGGCAGTCCTACCACACCAGCACCACCACCGGACCATCCCACTAGGGGACCGTCCAGGGCCGCGGCAAGCAGGCTGAGTGGGGGAGGGGCGCACGTGCGCAAACAAAGCAGCGCGCGCCACGGACCGCGGACACTCACCGTCGTCCGCCTCCGCAGCAGCGCTGGCCAGCCGGCGCAGGAACAAGTATGAGAGAAGGAAGCGCAAGGCTTCGGGGCTGAGTCGCCACACCAGGCCCCCGACCCGCAGCGCGGAAGCTCCCGGTACCCACCAGCCCGCCGCCGCTGCTCGCCCCGCCCCCCACGTCAGCAGGGGCGGGGCTGCGCAGGACAAGCGCCGACTCAGCGCTGGGTGGGCGTGGCTTCAGCTCAAGGCTCTCAGCCCAAAGTCTGATAAACCTAGTTCTACAAGCGTTCTAGGGCGTCGGCGGTCGTGACAGTAGTAGCTAGGGTTACTGTATTACTACCTGGGTACTGTCAGGTTGAGATCCAGAAGCCCGTCCGCTCAACTTCTGTGCACATAACAGTAAGTAGCCCAGAGCGTGAGTCATGCATATCTGAAATCTGGAGAGTGAGACAAGAGTATTGCAAATTCAAGGTTTGCCTAGGCTACATAATTAATTCAAGGCCAGTTTGAGCAATTGAGAAAGAGCCAGGCACAAAATAAAAGTAAAGAGCTAAACGCGGCATAGTGGAGCACGCCTTTAATCCCAGTATTCGGGAGCCAGAGGCAGTCTTTATCTCTGAGTTCAAGGCCAGTCTGGTAAAAACAAGTATCTTCAGCAAGAGCGGCCATATTTAAAAAGAAAACCCACCATATTTTTAGTAAACAAAATTTAATATAACCATATAGTCAAGTAATAATGTTTAAAAGACATTAGAAACAACTTAAAAATTTAAACTATAGAGGAAGTATACTTAAAACGTAAGTATTAAAGAATTACAATTGATTTGAGAACAATCAAGTACAAAAGCGTTTTTTTAGTCGTGGAGACAAACATGTTTGCTAAAGATGATGTTTGACTGCTACAGGTCTGTACTACTTAGACAATACAACAGATTACATTTTTGTTCAACTCTAAAAAGTGTGTTACCTTAGAAAGTTCCGGAAACTCTCAACATAAATTTAAAGAAACTGCAGAGAGGGGTAATAAGGTAGTGTTTCTTCAAACGATGTTGAAAGAAAAAGCATACAGCATATAGCAAAATAAATTACTATGTAACCAAAAAAGACACACCTACTTCGGACATTGACAAAATTGAACCTTTGTTTTTCACAAATTTGAGTTTCAAATTGGCATTTGATAGTAGATACATAAACAATTTATATTTACCAAGAGAAAAATCTATTAGTTCCGAAAGCACTTTCGTCTTTCTAAAATGGACGTTCAAACACTGTCAGTGTGAAGCGTTTTACAAAAATTTAATTTTAGCATAGAATCAACTGAAAGTAATTTAGTCGTTGTAACAGTTTAAACTCCAAGCAAGTAAAAGTGACAAGATATGAGGAGTCGCCTCTCTCTCCTGTCTCTCTCTTCTCTTATTCTGCTCTCTCTCTTTCTTCTCTCTCTCTCTCTCTCCTATCTCTCATATTTTCTTTTTGAGACAGGGTTTCCTTGTAGCCCCAGTTGGCCTGGAACTCACTATTGTAGACCAGGCTGGCCTCAAAAGCAGAGATCTGCCTGCCTCTCTGCTCCTGAGTGCTGGATTAAAGGCCTGTGCCACCAGGCGCAGCTTGAAAATTATTTATACAAAATCACTCATTTATATGTGTATATAGTTCATTTTCATTTTTTACCTTTAGTCTGTTTTGCATTGCTATAATACAAAAAATAAAAGAGGCTTCTTCAGCTCAGCTTTAGAAGGTCAAGACATATCCAGGTGTGGTGGCACACGCCTTTAATCCCAGCACTTGGGAGGCAGAGGCAAGGCGGGGATCTCTGTGAGTTGAGGCAGCCTGGTCTACAAAGGAGTTCAGGACAGCCAGAGCTACAGGGAGACCTGTCTTCCAAAAAGACTCCCCCCCCAAAAGAAAACTATTTTAAAAAGTTGTCATTACAATTTGAGAAAGCTCTATTTACTATACCCCAAAAGTTAATAAACATGTACACTGAGCAAACTTATTTTAAAACATTGAGAAAGTAAAAGTTAATGTCCAACTTTTCTCTTTTTAAATATTTTTGTGTTTATGAGTATATTGTCTGCCTGTAAGTACACCCATGTTGTGCAATGCCCAAGGTCAGAAATAAGGTAGCATTAGATACTCTGGAACTGCAGTTATAGACAGTTGTTAGTCACCATGTGAGTGCTGGGAATCAGACCCCAGTCCTCTGCAAGAGCAGCCGGTGCTCTTAAGCACTGAGACATCTCACCAGCTGTGATAATATCTAACTTTTTTTTTTTTTGGTCTATTTGAGACAGGGTCTCCCTGTAGCTCTGGCTGTCCTGGAAACTCACTCTGTAGACCAGGCTGGCCTTGAACTCACAGAGATCCACCTGCCTCTGCCTCCCAAGTGCTAGGATTAAAGGTGTGCGTCATCACACCCGGCGATAATATCCAACTTTTAAGAGATGGAGTATGCTCAGGTAGTTATCAAGTTTCTTAAGGGTGCCTTAATCATTCAAATTCATTCCTCCACTTAGAACTCAAGAAGAAAACTGAATAGTCCAACAAAGGAGCAAGTGTTCTTAACATCTCACATTTTGAGGGTTTAAGCCAATGGTCCTTGGGCTGTTTCCCCACATGAACTTCTATCATTTTTTTTTTTTTTTGTATAAGTGAATCCAAGCTTTCTTTGAATAGAGCATGATAATGGCACATAACCTCTGACATTTAAAAATCACTGGTCTAGCCAGGCATGGGTAGCGCACGCCTTTAATCCTAGCATTTGGGAGGCAGAGGCAGGCAACTCTGTGAGTCTCAAGCCAGCCTGGGTCTACAGAGTGAGTTCCAGGACACTGGGGGCTACAGGGAGACCCTGTCCCAAGAGAGCAAAAAAAAAAAAAAAAAAAAAAATCACTGGTCTGGCTGGGCATGGTGGTGCATGCCTTTAATTTCAGCACTTAGGACAGAAAGGCAGACTGATCTCTGTGAAACTGAGTCCAGCCTGGTCTGTAAAGCAAGTTTCAGACCAGCTGGGGCTGCAGGGAGTCTCCCTCCCTCCCTCCCATCCATCCATCCATCCATCCATCCATCCATCCATCCATCCATCCATCCATAAAATAAAGCTCTTGTTGCTCTTGGAGAGGAATATCTGGGCTCTGTTCCCAGCATGCACATGGCAACTCACAACCATCTGTAATTCCAGTTCCAGGGGATCTGATACGCTCTTTTGATCTCCTCAGACACCACACTTTGTCATTGAGAAGCCAACATTCATGCTCTTGGCTGGGTCTGTGCCCCCTTCTGAGTGCCTTCTCTTTACTCTCTAGGGGAAGCCTGTATTAAAATATCATTATTAACCCCAATTCTGCTTCATGTAGAATGTTCCAGCACCTCGATACTCCTGCACTGGAGCCAGAGTGCACAGCTTGCTTAGCAATCTTAGCATGCTTGTCCTTCTGCCATCATTTCCTTCCCTCATAACGCTATTTTAGCTTCTTGTTCATGTTTCTGGTTAGTCATGGTTATGGTAAAAACAAAAATAAAAATCTTCTGCAAGAGCAGCCATATTTAAAAAGAAAACCCACTACATTTTTGGTAAACAAAATTTAATATAACCATATAGTCAAGTAATATTGTTTAAAAGACATTAGAAACAACTTAAAAATTTAAACTATAGAGAAAGTATACTTAAAACATAAGTATTAAAGAATTACAATTGATTTGAGAACAATCAAGTACAAAGCATTTTTTTTAGTCATGGAGACAAACTGAAAGCAGATGATGTTTGACTGCTATAGTTCTGTACTACTTACACAGTAAAACAGATTACATTTTTGTTCAACTCTAAAAAGTGTGTTACCATAGATAGTTCTGGAAACTCTCAACATAAATTTAAACAAACTGCAGGGACGGGCAAGTGCTTCTTTAAAAGATGTTAAAAGAAAATGCATATAGGAAAAATAATATGTAAGGATAGAACAGAAATAAGTACACATACTTTTTTAACCTTAGATATTGCAAAAGATCTTTATGAGGGCTTAATACATGTTTATCTGAATATTTACAAAAGCACCTAGGCACCAAAATGTACACATCAAAAATGTAAAACTCCAAGCAACAACTTCCTTTAACATTCTCATCCTGCCAAACAACTACAGAGTTGGTGCTCATTAAAACATTTCAGAACAGCTGGGTACTGTGGCCCATGCCTATAATCCTAGCACTTAAAAGGGAGAGACATCCGGATTGCCAGCCTGGTCCATACAGAGTTTCAGAGGCCAGCTAAGGCTAAATTAAAAACAAGAACAACAAAACAAAAGCACCACAGTCAAACACAAAACCCAAACAGCCAGGTATATATAATCCTAGCACTTGGGAAACAGAAGCAGGAGGATCACAAGTTCAAGACCATCTTTACTGACATAAAATACTAGGCTAGCCTGTGCTGTGACCCTGATTCAAAGACGAAAATCAAAACTACATTCAAAACATCAACAAAAATAAAACCCAGAAAAAAGAAACAAACCCAAACAAAAAAAATTAAGAATTTACTTATTGTATAGAAAAACAAGTTTACCTAAAGTAAGCTTTATTAAAATAGCACTGGAGAACATAGACACAAAATCTCAGATGCAGTTACTTTGAAAACTTTAAAACATTTCCTTTGGAACAATATATAAAATAAGTTATGACTTATTTTTTTTAAAAAAACTTATGTAAATTTTTTACTTAAGGTAATCACACAAATGTAAAAACATTCATATAAAAGATTTTTAAATGTCTAAAATATATGTGTGTGTGTGTGTTTGAGACAGGGTCTCCCTGTAGCCCCAGCTGGCCTGGAACTAGGCCTGTAGACCAGGCTGGCCTTGAACTCAGAGATCCACCTGCCTCCACCTCCCGAGTGCTGGGATTAAAGGCGTGTACCACTACTCCTGGCTTAAAGATGGTTCTTAGCCACCATGTGGGTGCTGGGAATTGAACCTGGGTCCTCTACTCAAGCAGTTGTTGCTGGGAATCGAACCTGGGTCCTCTGCACAAGCAGTTGGTGCTCTTAACCACTGAGCTTCTCTTCAGCCCCATGTCCAAATTTTTAAAAACTTCTCTAGAATTATCAGTTCACATTCTTGGCTCAAGTGGTGCTTAGCATTGGGTAAGTATAGCTAGGTAGTCAGTCCAATGGCAGCCAAATTGCTCCATTCTGTCTACTTGGTATGCTGAATTTACTTACAAAGCCCATTATTATTTTTGACAAGGTTTCATATAGCCATACATGGCCTCAGACGTGCTATATAACAAAGACTGACCTTGAACTTCCGATTCTCCTGCCCTCACCTCCCAAGGGCTGGAATCAAGGTTTCATATAGCCATACATGGCCTCAGACGGGCTATATAACAAAGACTGACCTTGAACTCCTGATTCTCCTGCCCTCACCTCCCAAGGGCTGGAATTTATAGACACTGTCCACCACTTCCAGCAATGCATAACTAATTCTAGTAGGGCCAAAATCATGTTAGTGTTTTCGATTGACTATAAAACAAAGGAACCCTTGAGACATTATCATGTGGGAATGCATAAACAGCAATTGTTCTTTGAAAATGTGTCTGCAGTAAGCTTCCTTTCCACATATAGACCTTAAGATATTAAAGGCACAGGCAGGTAACTCAACCCCCCTTCATGTATAAGCCTCATAGTGATTTTTAAAAAAAATCTATTGTCATGATAACAAAAAAGCACATACCTAGTTTGGACATTGACAAAATTGAACCTTTGTCTTTCCTGAGTTTCAAATTGGCATTTGATATTAGAGATACAAATAATTTATATTTACCAAGAAAAAAATCTATCAGTTTGCAAAGCATTTTCATCCATCTAAAATGGATGTTCAACCACTGCCATGTGTGAAGCGTCTTTCAGAAAAAATTTAATTTTAGCCTAGAATCACCAACTGAAATTTAGTTTAGCACTATTTAAGCCCCAGACAGATGAAAGTGACAAGCTAACACTATCCCTGAGTATTTACATTGTCTTTTTATTATTTTTTTCTCTTTTTGAGGCAAGGTCTCCCTGTAGCCCCAGGTGTCCTGGAACTCACTGTGTAAACCAGGCTGGACTTGAATTCACAGACATCCACCTGCCACTGCCTCCCAAGTGGTGGGATTAAAGGCCTGTGCCACCACACCTGGCTTATATTGTCTTTTTTAAGCCTGATTTTAATAGTGAATATCTGTACCTCAGCCTTGTAGGGAAAAAGACGTTACTGAAAATCTAATTTCCTATCTGTTCAATGAACTCAGTGGAAACATTACAATACAAAAAGTCACTTTGTCACATAGAGGAAGACTTAAAAAAGGATTAAAGTTCATTAAAAAATACACACAAAAAACCAAGTGTAATTCTCTTGATCCATAACTGGTTTAAATGAACTTGTTGCTACCATCAATCTGCTTTCTGTCCTTCTAAAACTATTATGTATAGTTTGATGGAGTTCAGATCACCTTGCCAACACTTGTACTTCCAGATATAAAGCACACTCTAGAATACTGGGTGGTGGCTGACACTTGGAATGCTTGAGGCAGAGAAGTGCCAAAAATTCCAGGGCAGCCTAGGCTAAAGAGACAATCTAAAAAACAAAGAGTTGTCTAGAAATGTCTAAATTTCAAATTTTTCTGCAACTGAATTCAATATGATCAACTAATTTTTATTTTATATACTTTTCTGGTCACAGAACTGCAAAAATTGTTGGGTGTTTTGTAGTATGTGTATGGACAACTATACTATATATCTACATATATACACATATACATACACACATCCTAACTTGGAGGCTCATATAAGAATCACTTAGAAAATCTGTCAATCATAGGATGACAGAATGAGTATAATCTGATACTAACAGGGTTGATATATCCCTTTTAATATAATTGTACACTAAAGTACTTTCAGGACTAACACCACCATTTATCAAGATTTATAAAGATTTTAAAAAGGAAGTTAAAATAACAACTGGGTAGCTTTAAAAATAATTTTCTAGGATACAAGGCAAATTCTTGGTGGCTTTAACCATAAATTGCAACAGCTCGATTTATGTGACTTGAAATTACAAAATTCAAAATTTCTGTCCAATTTACTATAATAAACACATAGATAGGAAAGAAAAACATCACAGAATACAAGTAGTTAATACTTTTACAATGGAGAAAAATACTAAAATACAAAGTTATCTTGAGAAAGTTTTTTATGTGAAATAGTTATGGATGGACACAAGTTTACAAATACACAGGAAAATAACAACTATCATTTTAGAATCCCAATCCTTTACAAAACACTTTTTTCACACTTTATTTACTGTTAAGAATTTCTAAACCAAGGAGATTCTATTATCTACAAAAGTATAATACAGATATTTGCAACAAAGTTATAACAGGGTAAAAGTATCTCAATTGTACACACAACTGTCTCTCAAATAGAATGATAAATTGGTTCTATAGTTACCAGAGTTACAGATCATTTAAAATTAACGATGAGAAAATTCTCAAGCATATTTTTTAGAGTTTTCCTCAGAATTTAAACAAATACTAAGTTTCTCTGTGAAATGTCTGTGTCATTTTAAGATGAGGGAAGAGTCTGCGAATGTTAGGTTTTGATAATTACCTTAAGTTTTAATACAAATCTAGTGATATAATCATTGACAAAGAATAAACAAGACAATGGTGACTTCGAAGTCAAAATACAGCAAATTACCTAGCACATTCCTATGACGTAAGATTTTATCTGTCCATATGTAAATCACAGTAATCAGTTATGCTACAGTTCCTGCCATATCCACTTAGGTGTCTAAGAAAAAAAGTTCATATTTCTCTCTGAAAACTGCTAAGCTTTGTAATCTGGAATTGAAAAACCTAGAGAAAAACTTTTTTTTTAAACAGAAATTTGAAAATGTTGATCATTTTACACGATGGATCCCAAATTAAAGATTTATCTTAGAAGATTAGAACTACAGCAGTTAAATGTTTCTCAGGGAACTAATTTACAAAAAGGTGGAGCCCAGTGTGGTGGCACACAGCTTTTAATCCCAGCACTCAGGATCTGTGAGATCTAGACCAGCCTGATCCATCTGTGCATTCTAGGCCAGGTGGAACTACAGGGAGACCCTGTCTCAAAACAAAACAAAACAAAACAAAACAAAAAAGTGGGATAAGTGAGAGATGATTCATATATACCTTGACAACTAGAGTGGATCACAGGTTATTTTAATTTTTTTTCTTAGGGATGCATGCATAATTTAAATCTTTTTTTTTTTTTTAATTTTGAATACCAGGTCGCCCTAAGTATCCCTGGCTGGCTTGCAACTCCACCTGTCTCTTTGTCCTGAGTGCTAGGATCAAAGGTTTATGTGACCTTTCACATCGCCCACAAAAGAAAGAGTTAAATATAACAGCAATTCTATGAAGTAAAAAAAAAAATTGTATTTTATGATATTTGAATTGCTGTAATAAAAATCTTCAATGAAATTAACCAGACTAGATATAAAAGATCAGTGATAAAAGATATTTGAAACTAATTTGTTCTCCCATATAATGAATTCTAAGCATTTTTTTTTTCTTTTTTGAGACAGGATTTCCCTGTAGCCCCAGCTGTCCTAGACCTAGCTATGTAGACCAGGCTGGCTTTGATTCAGAGATTTGCCTGCCTCTGCCAAGTGCTGGGATTAAAGGTGGGCCCACCACCCCCAATTCAAAGTCCTTTTTTTTTTTTTTTTTTTGCTGTTTTTGAGACAGTGTCTCCCTTTTGTCCCAGCTGGCCTGGAGCATGCTCTGCAGACCAGGCTGGCCTTGAACTCACAGAGATCTGCCTGCCTCTGCCTCCCGAGTGCTGGGATTAAAGGCGTGTAACACCATGCCGGGCTAAGCATTCTTAACATTGGCAATTCAAACTAAATGAAGCTCTGTCATGCAATTTTCTCTACATTAAATGGTAAAACAGAAATAAACATTCAAAGAAGAGGCCATTTACAAATTCCTAAAAAGTTTACAGATGTGCATTATTTCCTACCCCACAGTTTCTTACACAAAGGCACACTCTTTCATATCTCCCACCTACAATCATTGTTAACTTTTATTAAGACAGGGTTTTACTATGTAGCCTTGGCTGGCCTGAAATTCCCTACACATGGACTAGGCTGGTTTCTGCTGGGTTTAAAGGCTGGTACCACCAACCTGACCAGGACTACCATAATCTTTAGCAATTCCCCAGCCCCCTAAAAGGCTTTATTACAGCTCAAAATCTTGGTATTTTAGGTAAAAAGGCACCAGGATTAATTATTTCTATTTTTTGCACATAACACAAAGGAGATTCACTCTCACTTGGTAGTTTTTAAAATTTGTCCTCTTGGATTGGTGCAACTTCTTGTATGAGGGAGGTATCCAGGTCTTAAAGCTTAAAGCCTTTCTCATTGTATCTATGAATAGTCACACAGCCATGATAGGACACTGGTCTGGGCATTGCAGCCACTCCAGTGATGATGCTCGTCGCAGGATCGTAACAGAGAATAGTGTTTGTGGCTTCTCCATTTTCCCGTCTTCCACCCAGGATGTATATCTTACCATTACACACAGACATACCACAGTTTTCCTGTTTAACAAAATATATAAAAATTAATTAACTATTGAGGAGAAAGGATCTAGTAATAAACTAAGGAGTAAAATGACATGCTTTATTTAACACAGTGGAAAAAAAGGGAGATGTAATAGAAGCTAAGCTACTTTTTTACTCAACTGCTACTGTATGTGTGAGTGCTGGATAATTTTGCATGGGGTGGATATTAAAATAGATTACATTAGTACCTTGAAGCCAAGATGTGAAAGGTATAGTAGGTTGGTAGACTGATAAGGTGGTTTTAAACTGCTCATAGTACTATAGGAAAGACTATTATAGAAAGTAATTACTACTTGATCGAAGAAGAACACTAGTCACTTCAGAGAATTTCAAGTTGAAAAATGAACAAGTAAAGTTATAATCAAATTAGCAAAATATAAATTAGAGAGATTTTTTTTGAGACAGGGTCTCCCTATAGTCCCAGCAGGCCTGGAACTTACTCTGTTAAACAGGCTGGCCTTGAACTCACAGAGATCCATGTTGCTAGGATAAAAGTCGTGCACCGCCACCACACCCGGCTTCAGATTTTTTTTTTTTTTTTGAGACAAGGTCTCCCTGTAGCCCCAGCTGGCCTGGCACTCACTATGTAGACCAGGCTGGAGTGGATCTCAAAGAGATCTGCCTGCCTCTGGCTTACTTAGTGATCTTTAATCTCAAATTTTTTTTTTCTTTTTTTTTTGTTTTTGGCTTTTTGAGACAGGGTCTCCCTGTAGCCCCAGCTGTCCTGGAACTCACTCTGTAGACCAGACTGGCCTTGAACTCACAAAGATCCGCCTGCCTCTGCCTCCCAAGTGCTAGGATTAAAGGCGTGCACCACTATGCGCGGCTTAATTTTTAATGCTTGGTGTACTGAAGGAAAAGAAACACTCATCACTGACTTAAAAATACTCCCTCTTTTTAACCTATTTTTTTAATTATATTTGATTTGTGTGTGTGTATGTATCTATGTACGTGTGCATATCATTGCACTCCTGTAAAGTCAGCTTGTAGGAGTCTCTTCTATCATGTGGTACTTGGGGAACTGAACTTAAGTTGTCAGGTTCAGTGACAAGTTCCTTTATCCACTGAACCACCTTACCAGCCCATTCTCATAATTTTTTTTTTTTTTTTGGTCTTTTTGAGACAGGGTCTCCCGGTAGCCCCAGCTGTCCTGGAACTTACTCTGTAGACCAGGCTGGCCTTGAACTCACAGAGATCCGCCTGCCTCTGCCTCCCAAGTGCCACCACGCCCAGCTTCCCATAAATTTCTTTAAAGAACATTTCTGACACAGATTAAAAAGAAAAATATGGGGCCTGGAGAGATGGGTCACTGGTTAAGAGCACTGACTGCTCTTCCAATTTGGTAGCTAGCACCTACATGTAGCCATCATCTAACTCAGATCCAGGGGATCCAACACATTCTTCTGGCCTCTACAGACACTGCACAACATGGGTGCACTTACATACTTGCAGGTAACACACACACACACACACACACACACACACACACACACAGAGTGCAAAATATGTCAGGAATAATGAAAAAATGAAGAGACAAATGATAACAAACAGAAATAGTCAAAATCCACTGAAACTATTGCCGGGCGTGGTGGTGCACGCCTTTAATCCTAGCACTTGGGAGGCAGAAACAGGCGGATCTTTGTGAGTTCAAGGCTAGCCTGGTCTACAGAGCAAGTTCCAGGACAGCTGGGGCTACAGGGAGACCCTGTCTCAAAAAGCCAAAAAAAAAAAAAAATTATGGGAAGCTGGGCGTGGTGGCACTATAGAAAAAAAATCATTGTTTTCAGCTTTGACTTTTTTGGTCATTTAACATGCTAAGCATTTTATAAAGCAACTGTTATTTATTATAGTGTGTGTAATGTGAGTGTAAACGTGCAGGCAATGCATGTGTGGAGGTAGGAGGATGCCTTTTTTGAGTTTGTTTTCTCTTTCAACTGTGGGTTCTGGGTATCACATTCAGGTCACTAGGCTTGCTTGGCATGTGCTTTTATTTAGACTCACTTTACTGTTTTATCATCAAGTTTCAGCAGGACTCTCATTTTTTCCCAGATGAACATCAAGAACATAGGCAATCTTAAAAATCATTAAAAAGTAATCTGTCAGTGATAAATACACAGGTACAACTTCCTAGTATAAATAGTGAGGAGGCAAAGGAGAGTCAATAATCTCAGACTCTAGCACTATATTCAGATTTCAATGATTTGTCTTAGACTTTGTATTTGTCTGATTCAAATGTTTTCTAGTTGAAATTTTTGAAATCACTATTTATTGTTTAATCAGAAAGTGTGCCATGTGTCCTGTTGACTTTTTAATTAGATTTACCTCAGTTATCCAACACATATTTCATTGTATGCCCCCATTATCTTCCTAAGGTCTGTTTAGGCCAACTTCCAAGTGACTTATTCTTAGTGGAAACAAATAATTCCTTAAAATATTCACAGTTTGGGGCTGGAGAGATGGCTCAGTGGTTAAGAGCACTGACTGCTCTTGCAGAGGACCCGGGTTTGGTTCCCAGCACCTACATAGTGGCTCAGAGCCATCTTTAAGCTGGTCATGGTGGCACACGCCTTTAATCTCAGCACTCGGGAGGCAGAGGCAGGAGGATCTCTGAGTTCAAGGCCAGTCTGGTCTACAGAGTGAGTTCCAGGCCAGCTGAGGCTATAGACAGACCCTGTCTCAAAAAAAAAATTAGTATAAAATAAAATATTCACAGTAACAAACAAGTAAAAGAAGCTTAGATTAAAACTTTTTCCTTAAATGAAATGAGAAGGCTAGAAAATTTTACTTATTCTGTACCTCTGTCCCTTTCATCAACTTAGGCACAGGTATTCTGAATGCATCAGAGAGAGTATATACTTCAGTGTCAACAACTTAAAAAAAATTAGTGTTAATACTTCTAGTTACTATTTATTTATTTATTTATTTATTTATTTATTTATTTATTTTTGTCTTTTTGAGACAGGGTCTTCCTATAGCCTCAGCTGGCCTGGAACTCTGCGTGGCTTAGGCTGGGTTCCATCTGAGAGATCTTTTGACCTCTCTTTCCTGAAGTGCTGAAAGTAAAGGTATGCATCTTTGGAATGGTGCACTGGTATAGCTATTCTTTTTAAAGATTTGTTTATTTTCTATGTGTGCCATATGTGTGCTGACCCTGGTGGAGGTCAGAAGAGGGCATGAGATCCCCTGGAATTGGAGTTACAGGTGGTTGTGACATGGATGCTGGGAACTTGCAAAAGCAGCAAGTGTTCTAACTGCTGAGCCATCTCTTCAGCCCCTATTCACTATTCTTATGCTCTATGCTGTATCTTATGTATCTTACATATAGGGTTAATATAAAATTTGGTGCATATAAGATTAACTTAAAATTGGATTCCTCATCTACTTTATTTGTTAACTAATTCACTAAGTATATAGTGAATAAACAGAAGATTGCTAAGAAATGAGTTAGGACAAGCAGTATTCTGAAGAGGGCTGAATTCAAGTAGAGGAAGTAAACATTTAAAACCTGAGCAGGGGGCTGGAGAGATGGCCTAGCGGTTAAGAGCGCCAACCACTCTTACAGAGGACCCGGGTTCGATCCCCAGCACCCACATGGCAGCCGAGAACCGTCTGAAACTCCAATTCCAGGAGAACTCCAGTTCCAGGGGAATCCGACACACTCTTCTGACCTCTGTGGCATTGCACGACACGGGTACACAGACTTGCATGCAGGCAGTATATTCATACACATACAGAAATAAATAAAAATTTTTAAAAAATTAAAAAAAAAAAAAAACCTGAGCAGGGGCTGAAAAAGATGATGACTCATCAGTTAAGAGTGAATAAGTCCTTTCAGAGGACCCAGGTTCAGTTCCCTTCGATAAGGTGGCTCACAATTGCCTGTTACTCCAGCTCCAGGGATCTGCCACCCTCTTCTGGTATCTCAGGGCACTCACATACAAGGAGGCATGCACACAGACACACAGAAACACACACACACAATCTTTAAAACAAACACCTTTGGCCAGCAAGATGGCTTACTGTGTAAAAAGGTACTTGCCATGCACACTTGTTGACCTGAGTTTGAATACAGTATCTATGTCAGGTATGAGAAGATTAATTTGCAGCATTTGGGTAGGAGGAGGAGAACAGAGACATGAACCCAAAGTTTGAGAGCAGGCCTTTTCGGGAATGGTGGGGATAAAGGGGATTAGTGTGCCAGGTAGAATGTGGATGATAAGGCCTGAACACAATGGTTTCCTTTATAATAAAAACTAATTGCCTAGCTTCTAATCAGAGAAGCAATCAGTGTGAAAAACATCTCTTCTGAAAAATTAAAGAGAAAGGGCAGAAGTGTGTGGTTTGAATGAGTGTCCCCCATAGGCTGTAAGTATTCAGACATTTGTCTCCAGTTGGTGGCACTGTTTTTGGAGGTCTTAGAAGGTGTGGCCGAGCTAGAGGAAGTACGTTATTGGGGGCTGGCTTAGTGAGTTTAACAAGTCTCGTGGTCTACAGTTGCCCTCTCTCTGCTTCCTGTGCTAATTGCAAGATGTGACACTCGGCCTGCTGCTCTAGCTCCAGCCGCCATGCCTCCTGCCACAATGGATTCTAATTCCCTGGAACCGTCAATCGTAAGCTCAAATAAACTCTTCCTTTTAAAAGTTCTTTGGTCATGGTGTTTTATCACAGCAACAGAAAAGTGACTAATACAGTAATTTGGTACCAGAGAGTGGGAAGAACCTGACCATGTGGATGTTTGGAGAAATGTGGAAGACTTTGGAACTTTCGACTAGAAAGGCTGTTGACTACTGTAAGCAGAGCTTAAAGGGCCATTCTAGTGGAGGCTTGGAAGAAAGCATTGCTGCAAAAGATGTGGTTCCAGAGGAAAATAAATACTTAGGCAGCAACTGCGATATTTTGATAAAGAGTCTGGCAGCAGTTTGCCCACAGCCCAAATGCTTGCCTGATGCTAAGTTGAAAAGCAATGGACTGATGTCTTTGGCAGATTTGGCAAAGGATATTTCAAGACAGCCTAATGTAGAAATGGTGGTGTGGCTTTTAATGGTGAATATTGTGCAGATCTACAGTGAAAAAGAGCAAATGGGGCAGAAGGAAATGCAGAATGTACAGTTTGGATCTGAAAAGTACACTAGGAAGATTAAAGGTGGGGCCAAGGCATGTGAAGGAGAGGCTCCCTTTCATAAGGAGACTAAAGTGATTAAGGAGAGGCCTGGAGATTTACAAGTAAACAAAAGAATCAGGGCCTTCAGGGCAAGACCACACCCAGCTAATCCTCCAGCAAGTCCAGGGCAGAGAAAAGTTGCAAATGTGGTTGAAATAGGCCAGAGTCCATCCCGAACTTGCAGCCAGATTCAGCAGTTTCATTCACGTGGTGCTGGCTTTAGAGGCATGAAGTTTGCAAGAATGAAGGGGTCATCAGTTCTTCCTCCACGATTTTAGAGAGCTGCCAAGGTCAGGCACAATGCTGCAGGGGCATCCCTGAATAAAGAAGGACCTGACAGGTCACTGCGTGAAGCTGTGAATGTGAAGCCAGGTTGGCAGCGGAGACCTCAAGATGACTTTCGAGATGCCAGACCTATGAGATATTTGCCAAGGAGAGCTGCATACAGGGAGTGGTACCGGCCTAAGAAAGAGATGTATGTTGCAAGCAAAGCTGGAAGAGCTGAGCCATCTAAGCCCTTTGGAAGTCAAGTCCCAGAAGTCGCACATGGAGCTACTGGACTTGGTTTTTGCCCTGCTGGTTTTTGGTCTTGTTTTGGTCCAGTATTTCTTCACTATGCCTCTATTCCTCCCTTTTGGAATGGGAATGTGTATTTGGTTCCACTGTACATTGGGAGTATGTAATTTGTCTTTTGATTTTACAGGAGCTTACAGTTTAGGAGACTGGCCTGAGTCTCAGAAGAGGCTTTGGTCTGTAGACTTTTGAATGGCATTGAAAGTGGTAAAGACTATGGGGACTTTTAAGGTTGGACTAAATGCATTTTGCATTTTATATGGTCAGGAACCTATGGGGGCCAGGGAGTGGAATGCAGTAGTTTGAATGAGTGTCCCCCATAGGCTGTAAGCATTCAGACATTTGTCTCCAGTTGGTGGCACTGTTTTTGGAGGTCTTAGAAGGTGTGGCCATGCTAGAGGAAGTACGTTATTGGGGGCAGGCTTAGTGAGTTTAACAAGCCTCGTGGTCTACAGTTGCCCTCTCTCTGCTTCCTGTGCTCATTGCCAGATGTGACCCTCGGCCTGCTGCTCCAGCTCCAGCCGCCATGCCTCCTGCCACAATGGACTCTAATTCCCTGGAACCGTAAATCGTAAGCTCAAATAAACTCTTCCTTTTATAAGTTCCTTGGTCATGGTGTTTTATCACAGCAACAGAAAAGTGACTAATATAAGAAGGATTGGAGCAGGATTCAGAAAAAGTCTAAATGCAATGGATACTTCTTGTTAGGCTGATCACTAAAGCTATTCCTTAGAGCAGGACATAGCTCAGTGGTAGTGTTTACCTAGTATTCAGGAGGCCATGAATCCAATCCCCAGGACCACAAAAATAATCAAGATTAAAAAACAATTCCTTGAAAGGAATTTTTATGAGGAAATTTAAAAAATTGTGAAATACCTGAAATATTTGAAAAGTAAAATTTCAGTGTATTAAAAATAATCATGTCATTTATTTCCTCTCAAATTTATTTTCTGTATGGACTCTTTATTGCTGTTACCTGTCGGCTGAATGTGTTCTGTACATGCATCCAGTAGTCTTCAACTGGATCATAACAATATATTGCCTTGGTCAATCCACCAGCAACATAGATCAGGTTGTTTAAGGAGACGGCTGTTATACACCTCTTGGCAATTGGGATAGCTGCACGAAGTAGCCAAGAATTGGTTTCTGGATCATAAGATTGAACCTAATAATACAAATAGTAAGATACCTAAACAAATATGTAAATTTGCTTAAAAAAATCAGTATGTAGAAACATGATTAAATATCAAATCCTATGAACTCAAAGAATTAAATGTAGTCTGTCTGATAATGAAATACATGAAAATTCTCACTTCTTGGTCAAGATAAAGTTCCTTTCTTGAAAAAAAAATTCACCAAAGAAATGCAAATTTATTATCATCAAGAAAATAGTAACAAAAGACACGGAGATTATTCGCAAGATTATTAAACTCCAGGCTTCCTTTACTTATGTCTACTAACATGAAGCTAATTTTCAGATATTGTTTACTTGGCCTCATACTTCTAGTTTCTTTAAACTTAGGGAGTCCTTACTTCAAAAGAATATCAGTTAAACCTCACTTTAGTATATTTATGATAAATTCTTTGTTTGATAAATTCTTAATGAACTGTAAAAAAGTACTTAAAAATTTTATTGATTTCTACAATGTGCATGTGGTGGCCAGAGACAATTTTTGGAGTTGAGTATCTCTTTCATCTATGAGATATGGGGAGCAAATTCAGGTCATCAGATTTAGTGATAATCATCTTTTCCTGCTGACCCATTTTGTGCCCCAAGAGGAAACATTTGATGATATATTAAAACTAAATAAAAAAAAATATTAACTGACTGATGAAATTTTGTTAACATTGCTAAACCAATTAGCTGGTAGACATTTTTCTCCAGAATAAACATGGTGTTCCTTAAATGCCAGAATGGCACATATTCTTTTTTCCCAAGGAGGTCAATGAACTTCAGCTACTTTGAGCACCCTGTATTTACTCTACAGGGTCTGCTTTCCTCTTTTTCATTTTAAAAAACTCTTTGAGGTATAAAGAAAATGACTAACCTTTGCTAATTAATTTCTGTGTTGCATGAAATTTTTAAATTCTGTAGATAGCAGTAAAATTTCAATGCTGGTATTAGTCTCATTTCAAAATGGTTTAATCATACTTGTTACATAACAAATTGTTAGTTATATTAGGTCTCACTCTGGCAACATAAAATTCAATGCTTTTCTCCAAAATAACGGGATATGTGACAACTTTTAAAAGATCCCTCACAGTAAGTGAGGGATTTTTAGACAGAAAGAAATAGTTTTCTATTTTATACAAATAAAAAAAGACATGTTTACACACACACACACACACACTCACACACACACACACACATATATAAAATCATGGGCACTTTCCTTAAGAACATGGCTTACCTTATCAGAACAAGTATTATCATCAGGTCCTCCACCGATCACAAACAATTTTCCTACACAGCTTGTCACTGCAGGAGAGCTCACTGCTTCCTTAAGGGGAGCAACTTCTGTCCAACGATTTGAAAAAGAATCATAACACTCGACACTGCTAAGTCTGTTCTGGCCATCATAGCCTCCAACAACATACACCTACATGTAAAACATATGGAAAAGAATCTTAATTATCAAAAGTCTACATTTTGATCTAGTTGGTTAAAAGAATTAGAGGATTAAAGTTCTCATGAAAGTCCTTAATGGGGGTAGAGAAATGGTTCAGTGGTTAGAGCACTGGCTATTCTTGCAGAGGACCAAGGGTTAGGTTACTAACATCCACATGATAGCTAACAACTGTCCCTAACTCCAGCTCCAGGGGACTTAATGCTCTCTCCTTACCAAGATGGGCATTGCATGCATCTAGTGCATTTATATACATGCAGGCAAAATACATATACATAAAATAAAAATAGATAAATAAAATTAAAGTCCTTGATAACTATAATTGCAATGTATTCAACTCAATTTCAAATCTTTTTTTTTAGCACCCTTCCTCTTACCACCATTAAGGACTCTTTTCAGGCTTCTATTCCTCCAACAGCCCCCTTCAATAAAATTTTAATTGAAAGGTATATTGTTACTTGTTTAACTTACTAGATATCTATGCTTTGTATATAAATAATTTCTGTATACATAAAATGCATTTGTTCCTGTTCAAGAATGATTGTTCCTATCTTCACCATACCCTTCAGGATAAGGTTTTTCATGTTATGTTCACTTAAGGATGAAATATTTGATTATTACAAAGTAATGAAACTATGAAACTGAACCATCAGGTCAAGATTATTAATGTGTGAGAGCTCTAGTTAGGGCTCGTCTTTTAGCACCCACAGAGTCTAGAAAAAAGTACCCAGTACACAATGAGCTCAAAGAGTTTTCACATTTTTCACAAATAAAAGGTGGGACAACACCTATGCATGACAGTTAAGCCAATAAATAAGACAGTTTTTTGGTTTGCATGCAGAATAACTCATTATAAATCATGGGAAGGATATATTAAAACTTTAAATCAAGTTTTCCAGTTTAATAACCATGGTTCTTTTACTGAATAATCATCAACTCTACTTGCCTTAACTGTAAAGTCCATGCTAGGTCTTCCACAGCATCTCCCACTATCCCTTCCTTTGGTTTCCCATCGTCATCATCCTACCTGAGGGTCCACATCATTTCACAGTACTCAAAACCACTTATCAACTTTTCTAAAATACTTCAATAATTCCTTTTAATGGCCCACCAAGGAATACATAAGGGGCAAAGCCAAACTTTAGCCCCTGTAATTCAAATCTGTCTAAAATGTATCTTTCTGTATGCTTCAAGAGTAGCCAATACTATTTCTTTTCTTTTTGGTCTTTTTGAGACAGGTTCTCCCTGTAGCTCCAGCTGTCCTGGAACTCTCTATGTAGACCAGGCTGTCCTTGAACTCACAGAGATCCACCTGCCTCTGCCTGCCAAATGCTAGGATTAATGGAGTGCACCACCATGCCCAGCCTGCCAATACTATTTCTACTGTATACTTTTCACAGCTTGTATAATTCCATCCTGCATCCAAACTATGTAAACATGGTCAGGAGAGGTGCCTTAGGCCTTAAGAGCTCTTGTTACTCTTCCAGGACTGGAGTTCAGTTTCCAGCACCCACATTAGGCAGCTCCCAACTGCCTATAACTCTAGCTCCAGGGGATCTGACACCCTCTTCTGGTCTCTGAGAGCTCTTTACACAGGTATATATACTGACAACACACACACACACAATTACATATTTTTGTGTTTTAAGACAAGGTCTCCCTCTGTAGCCTAGGCTGGTCTCAAACTTGTGGCAGTCCTCCTCCAGCTTCAGCCTTCCAAGTCTATACTTACCAGCAGGATACCTAATGTCTAGCTCATAACAAAATTTTAGAGATTAAACTATGATATATCCTATACATGTACGTGGAAAAAACATACCATGAGCATCAAGGCTTCTAGAATGGGGGCTGGAGAGACTGCTCAGCAGTTAAGAGCACTGGCTACTTTTGCAGAGGACCTGGGTTTGGTTCCCAGCATTCACATGGTGGCTAAAAACTGTAACTCCAGTTCCAGGGGATCCAGTGCCCTCTGACCTCCACGGTCACTGTACAACTTGGCACTGCATGACATGGGTACTCTCACATGTAGGCAATACACTCATACACATAAGATAAAAATATAGGGAGATCTCCCAAGACCACCTGAAGCACAGGTACCAGTGCACGGGCTAAAGAGCACCCCCCCCTTGCCAACTGGGATTACGAAGGTATCTGAAGGAGGCAAGCAAAGCAAGCCTTCAACACAGTGAAGAGGCATTTGGGACTCACACTGGAATACAGGCAAGGACAAGCCCATATGCCAGGAACACAAAGAAGAGACAATATGGGAAAGGTGCTGGATAATCCCACACCAAGCTCTACCAACCCTGTGGAGGATTCCTACAGTGGGATCCCCCGGGGATGGCCCAGGACCAGATATCAGGCACACAATCGTGAACATAATTAAAGAAATGCAAGATTATAAAGAGAAAATCAAAGAATTAAGAAAAGAGAACGAAGAACTCAAGAAGAAAGTGGAAACACTGAAAAGATCCCATGTTGAAAAAGATAAGGAAACCAACCAGCAAAGCAAAGAGCTACAAGAAGGGATTGAGAAGCTCCAAAAGGAAGTGGAAATACTAAAGAAATCAGAAGAGGAAATGAAAAAGGAAATCAAACACTCATCCAATCAAGAGGAAAGGAGTGGAAAAAGCCTCAGAAGCAGAATGGAGGAAGCAGAACAAAGAATATCAGACCTGGAAGATAACACAGAACAACTAAAAACCTCAAGTAAAGATTATGAAAAATTTAAAAATACACAAAAATGGAACAACCAGGAGCTGTGGGACACTATGAAAAGATCAAACCTCCGCATCATAGGAATAGAGGAAGGAGAAGAATCCCAAGAGAAAGGTATTGATCAGATCTTCAACAGAATAATAGATGAAAACTTCCCCAAACTAAAAAAGGACAAACCAATACCAATACAAGAAGCACATAGAACTCCAAACAGACAAGATCAGAAAAGAAATTCTCCACGCCACATCATAGTTAAAATGCTAGACACCCAAAACAAAGACAAAATCCTTAAAGCCACAAGAGAAAAACAACAAGTGACCTATAAGGGGAAACCTATCAGAATTACAACTGACTTCTCAACGCAAACTATGAAAGCAAGAAGAACCTGGAGCAAAGCATTCCCAGTGTTAAGGGACAATAGATGCCAACCCAGGTTACTATACCCAGCAAAAATGTCAATTATAGTTGAAGGAGAGAGAAAAACCTTCCATGACATAAACAAGTTGAAAGAATACATGTCCGGAAAACCAACCCTTCAGAGAATACTTGAAGCAATTCAAAGAACAGAAGAAAGGAGCAACCAACCCCAGGCA
>VZQC01012005.1:6088611-6108776 GCA_009823505.1 Rhizomys pruinosus | reverse complement strand
CTCATCTGTGGATGCTAGTGCCAATTACCTAGTTGTAAGTATTTCTTGTGCATGGCCCCTTGAGCTTTTGTCCAAGCAGTTGGGAGTGATGCATATTGGAAACAACAACAACAACAACAACAGAAAGGACTGCATCAAAGAACTGACTGAAACAGTGAACTTCTGCTCAAAACAGTCAACTTCTACATGGAGCATATCGAGAAAGACTGAGAAAGAGATAAAAAGCATGTTTGGCAGAATGCATGAGCTCTGGTGGGGTGGGGGCATAAGGTGGGGAACACGGGTCTAGATTTGATAATATTGTACAAATATATATTAAAATAAATAAATAAAAATGTTTAAAACAAAGTCTATGGGGAAATGGTGAACATGTCTTTAATTCCAGCATTCAGAAGCAGAGGCAGGCAGATCTATGTGAGATATTGAGGCCAGCCTGGTCTACAAAGTGAGTTCCATGTGCCACCAAGTCAGGCTCATATTCAATATTCCCTATAATTTTTTTTTTTTCTTTTTGAGACAGGGTCTTCCTGTAGCCCCAGCTAGCCTGGAACTCACTCTGTAGACTAGGCTGGCCTTGAACTCACAGAGATCCCCCTGCCTCTGCCTCCCGAGTGAAAGGCGTGTGCTACCACGCCCATCTTATACATGGTTCTTAGACACCATGTGGGTGCTGGGAATCAAACCCGGGTCCTCTGCAAGAACAGTCGGTGCTCTTAACCGCTGAGCCATCTCTCCAGCCCAATAATTCTTTCTCACTCTAACATTCTAAGCCAACTTAAATTTCCTTATAGAGAATGCTTAAAATTATTTGTTTGTTGGTTTGCTTATTTAGAGACAGGGTCTCTCTTTAGTTCCAGCTGGCCTGGAACTCACTCTGTAGAACAGGCTGGCCTTGAACTCACAGAGATCCGCCTGCCTCTGCCTCCCAAGTGCTGGGATTAAATGCGAGTGCTACCAAGCCTGGCTTAAAGACAGTTCTTAGCTGCCATGTGGGTGCTGGGAATCAAACCCGGGTTGCCTGCTGCAGTCAGTGCTCTTACCCGCTAAGCCCTCTCTCTAGCCCCAAAATTTTATGTTGTGCCTAAGGAGGCTACAAGGGGGTGTTGGATCCCCTGGAACTGGAGCTTCAGATGGTTGTTAGCAGCCATGTGGGTGCTGGGAACTGAACCTGTTTCCTCTGCAAGAGTACCCATGCTCTTAACTGCTGAGCCATCTTTCCAGTCCCATACTTTCTCACCCCTTATTTTAGCACTGAGTTCTTTAATATTACTTTGTCATTTATGTTTTTGCTTATTATTTTGTGTATACCTGCCACAATTTATGTATGGAGGTCAGAGGACAAGTTTCAAGCATTGATTATTCCTTTTCATTATGGGATCTAGGGACTGAACTCCAGTTGTCAAGTTTGTGTGACAAGTATGTTATTTTTTATTTTTGGTCTTTTTGTGACAGGGTCTAGCCCCAGCTGTCCTGGAACTCATTCTGTAGACCAGGCGGCCTTGAACTCAAAAAGATCTGCCTGCTTCTGCCTCCCAAGTGCTAGGATTAAAGGCATGCACCACCAGGCCTGGCTGACAAGTACTTTTTTTTACAGGCTGAACCATTTCATCATCCCTATTCTGTCATTTTTGAAGTACAGCAACCATAACTCTATATAATATTGTAGGCAAGAACCCATCGATGATTTTAGCTTGTATTAATATGTCCAGTATGTTTATTTCAAGATTCTCAATATTTCATTGGTCTGTTGATGGTGCAGCACAATAGATCAAGATTCCTAGGAAAGAGGGGGCTGGAGAGATGGCCTAATGGTTAAGAGTACCAACTGCTCTTGCAGAGGACCCGGGTTCGATCCCCAGCACCCACATGGCAGCTGAAAACCATCTGTCACTCCAATTCCAGGGGAATCTGACACCCTCTTCTGACCTCTGCAGCACTGCATGACACAGGTGCACAAACCTACATGCAGACAGTACATTCATACAAATAAATAAATAAATAAATAAATAAATAAATAAATATTCCTAGGAAAGAAAGGCAAATATGTCTGTCTGTCCATCCATCCATCTTTTTGTGAGTACAATACTGTGTATATGTATGTGCACAATTGTGTGTATGATTGTGACCGAGGCACATGCATGCCATTGGGCATGTGTATAGGTCAGGACAACCTTGGGTGCCAGTCCTAATGGTCTTTTTGAGACAGGGTCTCCCTTTAGTCCCAGTTGGCCTGGAGTTCAATGCTCGATTTGTAGACTAGGCTGGCCTTGACCTCACAGAGATCTTCCAGCCTCTGCCTCCTGAGTGCTGGGATTAAAGGTGTGTACCACCACTCCTGGCCTACCTCCATCTTTGAGATAGGATCTTCTTTTCTTTCACTGTGTATGCTAGGCTATTTGGTCCTTGAGCTTCCAAGGATTCTTCTGTCTCCACTTCTCATCTTATCATAGGGAGTGCTAAGACTAAAAGATGTGAGCTACTCTGCTTGTCTTTATGTAAGTTATGGGGATTCAAACTTACAACCTCACAACTTGTGTGCAAGCACTCTATCCACTAAGCCTAAATTATAACTCCCTTTTTTTAGGCATGGTGGCATATACCTGTTAATTCTAGGACTTTGGAGTTGGTAACAGGAGAATCAAGACTTTAAGGTCATCCTCAGTTACGAAGACTTTGAGGTCAACCTGGACTATGGAGATCCTGTCAACAAAACGAAAAGTGGGCTGGAGAAGTGGCTCAGTAGTTAAAACCTCTTGCTGCTTTTCCAGAGGACTGGAGTTTGGTTCCCAGAACTCACATCGGGTGTCTCACAACTGCTGCACTCCAGGGGATCCAATGTCTTCCTCTGACCTCCTTGTGCACCCACACACACAAGACATACACACACATACACACATACACACACACACACACACACACACACACACACACATTAAAAAAAATTAAAAAACCAAAGGATCGTTTTTCACTTTTCTGTTGCTGTGATAAAACCACCATGACCAAAAAACTTATAAAAGAGTTTATTTGAGCTTATGATTGACGGTTCTGTGGAATTAGAGTCCATTGTGGTGGGGAGGCATGGTGGCAGGAGCTGGAGAAGAAAGCCGAAGTTCACATCTTCAAGTGGGCACAGGAAGCAGAGAGAGACTGGAGACTGGCAAGACATTTTGAACTCTCTAAGCCTGCCCCCCACTCATGTACTTCCTCCAGCATGGCCACACCTTCTAAAGAGCTCCCAAAACAGCACCACCAACTGAGGATAAAATGTCTTCAAGCCTGTGGTGGACATTCTCAAACTACCCACAGATAGGGACTGGAGAGATGACTCAGTGATTAAAAGCAATGACTATTCTTGCAGAGCACCCAGGTTCAATTCCTAGCACCTACATGACACAACAACCAACCACCTGTAATTCCAGTCCCTCTACAGGCATTGTATAACACTAGTGCATTTACATGCAGGGAAAACACACACACACACACACACACACACACACACACACACACACACTCAGAGATCTGCCTGCTGAGTGCTGGGATTAAAGAGGTGTACCACCATGCTTGGCCCCAGGATATTTTTATACATGTATAATGAATATTGAGCTTATGACACACATGCCCCCATCTGCTTTTTCACCTATGGCTTTTTGAGTTAGGCTACACACTCCAAGCTGTCCCCAAATTTACTATATAGTCCAGTCTGGTCTTAAACTTCTGACCAGCCATCTGTCCCTGCCTCCCAAGTGCTGGAATTATAGATATGAATAATCATGCTGAGATAAACAGCTTTTTGAAGCACTCTAGTGTTCCATAATATAGAGGTTTCAAGAAGCCTCTATGGGGAGAAAGGGAAGGAAGACTGAGAGGCAAGAACTACTAGGGCAGACATCTCTGATTTGATTAGATAAGTTTGGTTTTTGGCTGGTTGCTCTGTAATATGTCCTAGTAGAACCTAAGAGACACAGTACCTTTTTAGAAAAAGGTGCCAGGGGACCAACTGAAGATTCATTTACAGTCCAGATATTATGCTTTCACTTAGATCAACCATTAATTTAAAGTGATACAGTGGCAGCAGAGAATGGCTAACAAGTCCAAGTTCATCTGTGTTACAGCTGGTATATATTTATTTATTTACTTACTTATTTATTTATTTATTTGGTCTCTTTTTTGAGACAGGGTCTCCCTGTAGCTCTGGCTGTCCTGGAACTCACTCTGTAGACTAGGCTGGCCTCAAACTCACAGAGATCCGCGTGCCTCTGCCTCCCAAGTGCTAGGATTAAAGGCGTGCGCCACCACGCCTGGCATTTATTTATTTCTGTATGTGTATCAATGTACTGTCTGCATGCAAGTTTGTGCACCTGGGTCGTGCAATGCCGTGGAGGTCAGAAGAGAGTGTTGGATTCCCCTGGAACTGGAGTTCTCCTGAAATCGGAGTTTCAGATGGTTCTCAGCTGCCATGTGGGTCCTGGGGATCGAACCCGGGTCCTCTGTAAGAGCAGTCAGCACTCTTAACCGCTAGGCCATCTCTCCAGCCCAGCTGGTGTATCTTTATATGTTTAACTTTAGAAAGTGGGTTCAGTGCCTTAAAAATAGTCTGGAAACTACTAGTTTACAGAATCATTAGTGATTATTAGATTAATAAGGAGAGTAGATGGTGCAGAACCCAAATTGTGTATGTGTGCCTGTGTGTCCCTGCCCTACCCTGCCCTTTGCCCTTCCCTTTGCTCTGCCCTGCCCTTCTCTTTTCCCTGCCCTTTTCTTTTCCCTTCTCCCTTCCCTTCTCCCTTCCCTTCTCCCTTCCCTTCTCCCTTCCCTTCCTTTCTCCCTTCCCCTTCCCCTTCCCCTTTCCCTTCCCTTCTTCCCTTCCCTTCTCCCCTCCCTCCTTTGCTGTTTGTTTAGACAGGGTCTCACTATGTTGCCCTAGCTGGCCTGGAACTCCCTATGTAGACCAAGCTGGCTTTACTTGCAATTTTTTTTTTTCAGACAGGTTCTCATTATATAGCCCAGCCTAGTCTGGCATTTATGATCTGCCTGCCTCAGTCTCCTGACAGCTGGTATTACATACATGCATGTGTGCCCGCATGCACACACACACACACACACACTGATACTCATTCATCAAGAATATATTTCCTTTAAAATATGTTGGTGAGGGGACTGATGAGATGGCTCAGCAAGTAAGAATGCTTGCTATGTGGGCATAAAGATCTGAGCTCAGATTCCTAGCACTCATATAAAAAGCCATGTGTGGCTACACAGCCTGTAACCCCAACACTACATGGGGTGGAGACAGGAAGATCACTGGAGCTTGCTGGCTGGCATCCTAGCTCTGGGTTTGGTGAGACCCTTGACATCCTCCCCTGGCCTCCATGTTTATACAAGTACATATACAACCCCCCCCCACACACACACACTCATACAGTTAAAAAAAATGTTAGTAAGTTTACCTTAGTTTTAAAATTTGTTTTGCCCTTACTTTTACAAAAATAAATAAATAAATAACATGACTTAAGATAATTGTTTCTCTGCCTGACACCCAAAGTCAATATAAGGGAAAAAAGTTGTGTAGACACAAACTTGCCTCACCCCCCACCCCCCATCTTTTTGAGACAGTCTCCCTGTAGCCTCAGTTGTCCTTGAACTCACAAAGATCCACCTGCCTCTGGCTCTCGAGTGCTGGGATTAATTAAAGGCACGTGCCATCATGCCTGGTGATACTGGCCTGTTTTTATATTTGATACAATGCCTTTCTTTTCTAGTTCTTAGGCATTTATTTAAACTCCAATGATACATGAAAAAAATGCTGTACTGCCACCAATTTGAAATCAGAACAAAATATCTACTCAAAAAGTAGTGTTTTGCTTGTATGTCTTCAGTTTATTTGTGGTTAGAAATGGAAGGAAATACAATTTGAATCCAAAATACTCAGAGGAAAATGCAAGATTTAGTCATGGCATTTATTTTGGACATGTACCAGAAGTAGTAATAAAAAGTGGTTTCTCTTACTTTACCAAGAAGGACAGCCATTTTGTGACGCCATCTGCCTTTATTTAGAGAAGCAACTCTGATCCAAATGTTTAACTGTGAGTTATAAATCCAAACGTCACGGCTATTGATTCTTCCACCTTCAAATGCAAAACAATGCACATGTCACTAAATGTTGATCGCCATTAAGACATAGGCAAAGAGAACACAAAATTGATTCATTCAATTCAAGAAGTTGAGAATTCAGCTCAATAGTTATGAAAGAAGGAATCTTTTACAGCCTAATGGACAGTTATACAGAGCACATTTAAATGTTCCCAACTGTTATCTTGAGAAGTAATGATGATAAGCCTTCAATAATAAAATCTAAAAGGTGAGTTTTACAAATCGGGTATCAGATGTTCTGAAAAACCACACTACCGTACAAACTAGGGTCTATGTTGTAGTATCAATCATTGGGTAGTAATATAATTTGCAAGCTCAGTAAATATATTTTGTCAATCAACAGACTTCCAAATATAGATATTATACCTAACAGATTTTGTAAATCTCTCATTTTGTCTGATTTTAGAAGAAATGTATCACATCATAAATTAAGGTCAGGTTAAGAATTTCACAGAAAAATTCTAGTTCATAAACTTTGGGAGAGGAATTCAGAAAACGTGGGCAAATTAGAGATGCTTAATTGCACGAATACTTCAAATTTTCACTTGATAGTGACCCTTAAAAATATTTAGGTGGGGGCTGGAGAGATAGCCTAGTGGTTAAGAGCACCGACTGCTCTTGCAGAGGACCCGGGTTTGATCCCCAGCACCCACATGGCGGCTGAGAACCGTCTGTAACTCCAATTCCAGGAGAACTCCAGTTCCAGGGGAATCCGACACCCTCTTCTGACTTCTGCAGCATTGCACGACATGGGTGCACAGACCTGCATGCAGACAGTACATTCATACACATAAAAAAATAGATAAAATTAAAATTAAAAAAAAATTTAGGTGGTAAAAACTAATGACTATAAGCATATCCGAATGTTTTTAAAATATGACCAAAAGCATTTTCTGGTAGATCTTTGATAAATCATTCTGGTTTAAGAGTAAAAGTCAAATTTCAGTATTGTCACATAAACTGATTTGCCTTAAGTATTCATTTCACATTCAACAAGATACTATTGTTTTCTTTCTTTCTTTTTTTTTTTTTTACTATTGTTTTCTAAAAAAAACTGTCAAGCTGTGTCCAAAGCAAAAGTAGTAGTTAATGAAATAATTATTTACCTGAAACAAGAATATCATTCCTTAGTGCACAGACTGCATACTCTGATTTGGTAAACTCTGGAAGCTTAGCCAAGGACTTCCATTCTCCTGTTACTGGATCATAGCACTCAGTGTATGGAAGATTAAATCCTCCAACTCGTTCACAGCCTCCAACCACAACTATCACCTCCGAATAACCAGTAGATCTAAAATAATTTATTGTAAAATGCACAAAACAGTAATACATTAAAATATATTCAAGATTGTTTTAAAGTCTAGAAACCACACATCATAGACAGTTAATTCTTTGTATGCCAAATTATGATAATTATGTACTTTGAGAACATTTATTAATGGCATTGTTATTCTGCTGAAAATGTCTACAATATTTTTTCTATTACTTATCTATTCACATATTTATTCACGAGGCCTTGCTATATAGCCCAAGTTGGCTTCAAAGTCACAATCTTCCTGCTTCTGCCTCCTGAGTGCTGGTAATATAGATGAGTGATGGAAGTGATCACAGCTACCAAATCTGGCTTATCTATGGGTTTTGACTTAAAAGTTATAAAGAATGGGGCTGGAGAGATGCTTCAGAGGTTAAGAGCACTTACTGCTCTTTCAGAGGACCAGACTTTAGTTCTTGGCACCCATGCTGGTAACTCTAGTTGCTTTTAACTCTAGCTGCAAGACCTGTGATATCCTCTTCTGGCCTCTGTGAACACCTGCACAACATGTGCACACATAAAATAATAAATTTCAAATGTAATTTAGCAACTGACATAAGGTAAGACTACTCTCCCACACCCAATTTTGCTTATGCAGCCCTGTGTAGCCTTGAATTAAAGGTTTTTCTACATCAGCAGTATTTTCAAGTACAAAGACAAAGGGTACATACAGACAGCTAAGAACAACCATGTAAGGTATTCTTGTCTGATGCTCTGGACCTTTTGTATGTGTGTAGTGCTGAGGATTAGACCTAGGGACTGATACCCAATCAAATGTTCTACCTCTGATCCATATTCCTAGTCCTATTTTTTCCAGTCATAGGGATGGAACCCAGGGCTTCATGCAAATGCTCTATTACTGAACTGTATCTTCTATACCCAGCCTTTTTCTATACTTTTCATTTTATGTTACATAGGCTATCCTTGAACTCACTCTGTAGTTCAGAAGGTGTTGGACTTGTACCCTCCTACTTTAGCCTCCCAGTAGCTTGAATTATAGGCCAGTTCCATAGGCCCAGCTGTGAAGTTTTTATTCTGTTTTTCTTACAGTGCTGGGGACTGAAATCATGGTTCTGTGCTCCAAGGAAAGCATTCTACCATTTTTTCATCAGGTTGGTAATCCTAAAAACCTAATTTACAGTATATGTAACTCCTTTAAAGGAGTTTATGTATTTATTCAGATATAAATTACTTTATGTGCAAGGTTCTCATGTAGAACAGCCTGGGATACATGAAAACAAAAGAAAACCACATGTTAAAAATGCAAGCATGAGGGGCTGGAGAGATGGCCTAGCGGTTAAGAGCGCCGACTGCTCTTACAGAGGACCCGGGTTCGATCCCCAGCACCCACATGGCGGCCGAGAACAGTCTGAAACTCCAGTTCCAGGGGAATCCGAGACCCTCTTCTGACCTCCACAGCATTGCACGACATGGGTGCACAAACTTGCATGCAGACAGTACATTCATACATATACAGAAAAAAAAAAAATTAAAAAAAAAATGCAAGCATGAGACTTTAAACCTTAAAGAAACAGAACAGTTCTCTAGCCTATAAGATATGGTACTACTAATATAATGTAACGTCTCTAAAGAAAGAAAGAAGGGAGATGATTGGCTGACCCTGGGAGCAATTAGTAAATAACAAATAAGTCAAAGAGTAAATCATAATGAAGGGAAAACATTTACTGTATCCATGCAAGCTAATTTTTTAGCTTTATAGACTTGAAACTTTGGCAAGGAAATTTTTATGTTAGTGAGAGTTTCTCGTTATTAGTAGTTGAAAGGACTCCAGTTCTAAAGACCTAAGAACTCTCTTTGTTTAGATTTCATTATTTACAAAATGATTTTTGAATACTTTTGGTGTTGCATTGAGTGACTTGACTATAGTAAGAGAATATGTTGTATGCTGCCTTAAATTATTTACTGTATGCTAGTTCCATTTCTTTTTCTCCTCCTCTTCCTCTTCCTCCTCTTCCTCCTCCTTCTCTTCCTCCTCCTCCTCCTCCTCCTTCTTCTTCTTCTTTCTTATGGTACTGGGGTTTGAACCCAGAGCCTTGTACATGCTAGACAAAAGTTCTGTGACTGACATATACCTTTGGCCTTTTTATTAATGTTATTTATTTTAAGATAGGGTCTCACCACATTGCTTAGGCTGACCTTGAGGCTTTGAAGCTGTGAGCCTGTCTCAGACACCAGAGTAGAACAGATTTATACAACTACAAGATAAATGAGTAAATCAGTTTTTCATACTTAATATTAAAACTGCCCCTAACAAATTGATTCACTTTTACTTTCTATACTTGGAACATTACTTTGTGTTGTAGAGCTTTCCTCTGGCAACAGCAATAGGGAGATGGCTGCTATAAGCAAACAGCTGTATTGACCAAAAGATCCAAAATGCTCACCTTTCAAAAATCAGTAATTATCTAAAAACATATCATCATGAATTAAACACAGATATGCTTAAATAAAATACTGAGCCACAAAAAGCTATTCATTTAAAAAATTCAAGCCAGGTGTAGTGGCGCACACCTTGAATCCTAGCACTCAGGAAGCAGAGACAGGAGGATCTCTGTGAGTTCAAGGCCAGGCCTAGTCCAGGGACTAAAGAGAGACCCTGTCTCAAAAAGACCAAAAAACAAATAAATAAATAAATAACCTAAAAATTCAGAAGCAGCTTAAATTCAGAATGGGGCAGTAATGGTATATTATACTAGACTTCATGACATGGAAACATGTTTACTACATATTAAATGATAAAACTCTACAAAAGGATTATAATCATGTAAATTTATGTATGATTTATAATGTAAATTTATACATGATTTATACATAATTTACACATGATTTATAATGAGTGTAGGAAGGCAGAGGCAAGATGATCACCACAAGTTTGAGGTCAGCCAGGTCTATTCAGTAAACAAGGGCTACACAGCAAGGCTCTGTCTCAAAAACAAACAAACAAACAAACAAACAAAAACCAACCCCAAAGATATAAATGGACATATAGTAAAATTGCCACATAAATATTACATTGTATAAAATAAATATTATCATAATATTTAAGTTTATACTCAAAGAATAGCACTGTCCTCAGCCTTGATGGAAGAACTTCTTTATGTAATGGCTGGTGGTTAATGTAGACTCATAACTGGCCAAAGTGCTGAGAATCATTGGCTGGTGAGTGCTCAGACTGAACATAACATCCACTATTTAAGAGCTGGAGGATGTGAAGGAGTGCTATGAAATACTACTTTCTGGACATAACATGGGTTTTATAATCATACACACAGCAGCTGTGATACCTGCACAAAAATGCCCCCTTCAACATTCCATCATGGATGGGGAAGGGTTCATGAAGCTCTCCTCCCTAAGTTGCTTTGGCAGTTAATGAATGCCAGGGGACAGAGAGTCATTTTCCTCAATTGTGTAGCCACTGCTAAACTGCTTGTACTCCAGTAAATAACCCACTATCCATGCCATACACATACAAAGGCATGAAATTAGGAGGGGGACAGAAGGCAATGGGGTGGTGAATATGATCACAATATACTGTTATACATGTATGAAACTGTCAAAGATTACAATAAAAAACACTAAGACTAGGGAAGAATCTTAGGGGCAGAGTGCATAGCCAGTGTGTGTAAAGCTCCAAGTTCCATCCCTGGCACCAACTCCTCCTAAATAAAACAATACCCCAAACCAAAAAATGTAGAAGCAATATACTTTAGTAAAGAGTGTCATATTCTAGAAGTAGGAATATGGTTAATATATTTTTTTTTGCTTACTCTATTCTCTAAATTTTCTCCAACTAATGTAAAATACTGGTGGTTCATGCCTTTAATCCCAGCACTCAAGAGGCAGAGGCAGGTGAACCTCTGTGGTCTACATAATGAGTTCCATCCAGGACAGCTGGGGCTACAGGGAGAACCTGTTTCAAAATGACAAAAATTCCAACAATCCCCGCCCTACATCTTACTGTCAATGGCCAGTAATTTACTCAGCTTAACATGGGTTGGCATGTTCAGTTATTACGCCTCTGCTTGGTGATCCTGCTTCCCATGTGGCCAGAGGGGGAAAAATGTCTAGAAAAAGTTGTTTGGGTGAAGGAGAAATTCAATCTGAGTGATTGAACCAGTAACATATAAATGCAAACTCATGATCTATTAGATTCACTGAGAACAGCGAGAGCAAATGATGATATAGTGCTTTATAGGGATTTATCAAATACTCTTTAAAAATTTTTTGAAACAGAGTCTCATATCCTGGGCTGGCCCCTCCAAACCACTAATGTGATCAGAGATGACCTCGAACTTGTGATCTTCCTGACTTCACTTCTTGGTGCTATTCAGTACTGGGATTGCCTAGGCCTCCATACCAGTTTTTGTTGTTGTTTGGGAGGGGGTGTTTGAGTGGTTTGCCTACATGTATGTAAGTACAACATGTTTGTGCAGTGCCAATGGAGATGAGAAGGCATTGGGTCTCCCTGGAACTGGAGTTAACAAGCAATTTTGAGTCACCAACATAGGTGCTGGGAATTGGACTCCAGTCCTCTGCAAGAGCAATACATACTCTTAGCTGCTAAGCCATCTCTCCAACCTCCTCTGATATTTTTTCCATTGTATCTTGTATACCATTCAGCAGTTAATGAATATTTCCATTGTTTCTGCTCTTTGGCTTTTATAGGGAGGTGTCTGTGAACATTCATGTATAGGTTTGTTTTGTTTTGTCTTTGTTTTTTTATTTACATGCCATGGTGCACATGTGGAAGTCAAAGGACAACTGGTGGGAGTTGTCTTTCACTATATGGGTTATGAGGATCAAACTCAGGTCATTAGGCTTAGCAGCAAGCACCTTTACCCACTGAGCCATTTCATCAGCCCTAACCTACCTTTTAATGATGGATATTTAGATTGTAGGATTCTTTATGGTTAGTGTTTGGCTTGGTTTGGTTTTCTATTATAAATAATGTTCAATAAATATTCTTTAAGATTTTTATTCTGTTTATGGAATGTGCTTGTGAGTACAGATGCCTTACAGAGGCACCAGATCCACCTTCAAGATGGAGTCAGAGGCTGCCTGACCCAGATGCTGAAAACCAAACTCAGGTTCTCTGGAAGAGCGGTACATGCTCTTAACTGATGAGCCATCTCTCCGGCCCCCTCAGTAAATATCCTTAATGCATTTGTGTCTTTGAGTGCATACAATTATTAACTTTTACAGGTATTATAAACATTGCCTCCCAGCACTTGGGAGGCAGAAGCCTACAGATCTCTGTAAGATCAAGACCAGCCTGGTCTACAGAAGGAGTTCCAGACCAGTTAGTTCTTTGGTCTCTTTAGCCGGGTGTGGTGGTGCATGCCTTTAATCCTAGCACTTGGGAGGCAGAAGCAGGCGGATCTTTGTAAGTTCAAGGCCAACCTGGTCTACAGAGTCAGTTCCAGGACAGCTGGGACTACAGGGAGACCCTATCTCAAAAAGACCAAAGAAAAAAAATTCCTTCCAATTTATACTTTTCACCCAAAACACAAAAATAGGTGTGTGTGGGGGGATTAGTTTCGTTTGGTTTGGTTTGGTTTGGTTTGGTTGTAGACAGGATCTCACTTTAAAGTGTTGGCTGGCTTAGAACTCAGTATGTAAATCAGGCTGGCCTCAAACTCAGAGATATGCCTGCCCTCTGCCTCCCAGGTGCTTCTGATGGTGTCTCAGTGGGTTTTTTTTTTTTTTTTTAAAAACATTTCATATGTTACCAGATTTAATACATACGCACAAGAACCTCTTAACATGGGTAGGGGATGTACACTTTACATTTGAGGAAACTGACGGTTCAGAATTTCTTATTATTATTATTACACTTTACATTTGAGACTGATCTAATTGCTATGGCAATTAAAACAGATTTGAGATGTGGGTTTTACATACATAGCTAGGGGTAATCTTTAGCTTTTGAACCCCATATCCCTGAGTGCTAAGATTGTAAAGTCCTCACCTGCGTGGCCTGGTCCTTGGAGACATCATTTCATTGCCAAGTATGTGGTATCGTCTTGCTTCATGCAACAACTGGTAACACTCAGGAGAATTCTGGATCAACTGGTCCACCTCAACTGTTTGAACGAAATAGTTGGGATGCAACAGTGGAAGTCTCACATGTGTCAGGAGTTCATGTAACAGAGGTCTTCTCAGGTCAACAGCTCGATACACCCAACGCATGACGGCTTCAAAAACCATCTCCTCTTTACCAATAACAAGTTCATCACTACAAATATAATCAATAAGTTCATCTTTGTCAAGCTCAAGAAATTCTTCATGCTGGGACACATCCTCAAAAGTCTGTAATGCAAAGGTTTTGCATTTTGTGAAGAGTGTTTTGAGTGAGTGGGTGTCAGCAAAGCGTTGGATTCCTAAGCAATTGCAAGGATCAAGCTGTTCCTCTAAGAACTTGGCACATGCATCTCTGAGAACACTAATCTGAAAGAGGCTGGAGGTTTCAAAGAGATACTGAACATTCTCTGTTGTAATCTTCACTTTTCCAGTATACACATACTGTAAAAAACATTCCATAGCTTCAGCTAAAATACCATTGATTTCAACCAACATTTCTCTGCTTTCCCTGTGGTCATTACAAAACATAGCTCTGAAGTAGCTACTACAGGCTGAGAGGACAGCTCGATGGCAAGGAAATTCTTTTCCTTCTACACAAATGATAACATCTGTGAATAAGCGGCTGTCTCGGAATTCATTAAATATCTGGAGTATGTTTTCAGCATGGGATGATCCTGTAGAGAAGTCAAAATACTCATGACCTGTCAGAGATTTGGGGTCCATTTCAAAAACTTTACGCTTGGTTGCTGGGGAATCACGAACCCCAAGATCCTCTCTGTTTAGTCTTCGTCCCAATATTAGTACCATTGTTACATCAGCTGACTAAATAATTGCTGAGAAATGACCACCAGGGATCTTCTTTATGTACCTGAAGAAAAATGAAACTATTTCAATATGTAAGAATCCAGTAATCAAATTATAAAATTTCATTTTGATATAAATACAACAGTTGCATGATTATAATACATTTCACATAGGGTCCAGGACACACTAGCTCATTTTGATAAAAACTGATAAATTTGCATTTGCAAGATTATACTGCGTTATATACTAAAATGCCTCATCGAGGAGATACGTAATTTTCGTTTTGAGTTTTTGAGTGTACTGTCTGCATGCAGGTCTGTGCACCCATGTCGTGCAATGCTGCGGAGGTCAAAAGAGGATCTCAGATTCCCCTGGAAATGGAGTTCTCCTGGAATTGGAGTTACAGACGGTTCTTAGCCTCCATGTGGGTGCTGGGATCGAACCCGGGGCCTCTGCAAGAGCAGTCGGTGCTCTTAACTGCTAGGCTATCTCTCCAGCCCACGTTTTGAGGTTTTTGAGACCAGTCTTCCTGTAGACCCAGCTGGCCTCCATCTCAGAGATCTGCCTGCCTCTGCCTCCTGAGTGCTTGGATTAAAGGTGTTCATGACCACACCTGCTGATGCTATGTATTCTTTTTTTTTTTTTTTTGTATTTTTCAAAGTACTAAAAGTTTTCATCTCTCTCCTACTTAACTAGGTTTTATTCTACTTTCTGCAGAGGTTAGAATGCTGTAATATACAATTTGAGAATATAACAGAATCTTTTAGCTGTTGTTTTGATACATCCCTACATAGCCCAGGATGGTCTGGAACTCATATCAATCCTCGTGCCTCAGCATCCCAGAAGGCCTGAGTATAGGCACTGTGCACCACCATACATGGCTTACAGGGAGAATCTTTAATATAAAGTTACTATCTTTTGTGAAAAATTATTTCTTTTTATGTGTATGAGTGTTTTGTCTGAATATAAGTATACCCATGTCATGCAATGCCCTTGAAACTGAAGTTATGGATGGGTGTTAGTTGCCGTGTGGGTGCTGGGTACAGAACCTGGGTCCTGAGCAAGGGCAGCTAGTACTCTTGACTGCTGAGCCACTTCACCAGTCCTGTTACAGTTTAAAAGCAATAGATTGAGGCCAGCCTGGGATACATGAGACCCTGTCTCAAAACAGAGAAAACTGTGCTGACAGAGAAAGTGACTCATATTTTAACCTTAATACTTTATTAGTCTAGATTCAAATTATGCCTATTATATCACCTTACCCAATTTTCTCAAAAAAAGTCACATAAGGCATTATGATTTAAAACAAAAATTTATTATTTTTTATTTTATGTGTACAAGTGTTTTGCTTGCATGTATATATGTGCACCCATGTTGTGCAATGCCTGTGGAGGCCAGAGAGGGTGTTGGATTCCCTGGAACTGGAGTTATGGATGGTTGTTAACTACTATGTGGATGCTTAGAACCAAACCTGGGTCCTCTGCAAGAGCAGCCAGTGCTCTTAACAGCTGAGCCATCTCTCCAGCCTTAGCCACTGTGATTTTCATTAGTGATATAATTAGTAGAATTAACAATTAAAAAACTCTTGAAGTTGGGCTTGGTGGTACATGCCTAAATCTTAGCATTCAGGAGGCATAGGCAGGAAGATGGCTGCAGTTCTGAGGCCAGCCTGGCCTGCAAAGAGAAACCCTGTCTAACTGAGGCTATAGGGAGACCCTGTAAAAAAAAAAAAAAAAAATCAATCAATCAATCAATAAACCATTAACAAAAATACAGCCTTCTCACAAAACAAAAACCCCCAAAACTTCTTGACTTGTCTTGCTTCCATAAATTTTTTATTTTCTCGAGGAAAAGATGAAAGGAAACTTTGCTTCTATATAGAGTGATCTTACTGTATTAGAGAATATTATTAGAGAAATTTGGGGACATTCTTGGGACTTTCTTGCCAATCTCTATTAACCAATTTTCCACAACAGTAGCAAATATGAACTCTTCCTATTTATTACAGGGTAAGTGATCTGCACAGAGGCATCTTAAAATGTGATATGCTTTCAAAGTGAATCTTTTGGGCTTCCAGAAGTAATTAACCAGCCTTTGCTTTCTAAAGTATTTTAACTAGCAATGGTTAAAAATGTAAACAAAGGTGGCTCCAAGATTAAGAGCACTTGCTGCTCTTGCAGAGGACATGGGTTAGGTTTCCAGAACTCACAACCTCCTCTAACTCCAGTTCCACATGATCTGACACCCTCTTTTGGCCTCTGTGGTCACCAGACACTTTTTATACATAAAATTTTTTTTAAAAACTTAATTTTTTTTTGGTCTTTTTGAGACAGGGGCTCCCTATAGCCCCAACTGGCCTGGAACTTACTCTGTAGACCATGCTGGCCTTGAATTCAGAGATCAGCCTGCCTCTGCCTCCCAAGTGCTAGGATTAAAGGCATGCGCCACCATGCCGGACTTAAAGACGGTTCTTAGCCGCCATGTTGGTGCTGGGAATTGAATCCGGCTCCTCTGCAAGAGCAGTCGGTGCTCTTAACCACTGAGCCATCTCTCTAGCCCCCAAAACTTAATTTTTTAAAAAATTTACTTTATTCTATGAATGTTTTTCCTTCATATATGTATTGTATAATCCCCTGGGAGGGCATCAGATCCCCTGTAACTGGAGTTATGGATGGTTGTTAGACACTATGTGGGTGCTGGGAAATAAACCTGAGTCTTTTGCAAGAGCAGCCAGTGCTCTTGACTATTGAGCCATCTTTTCAGCCCCTAAATATAAATCTTAAAGAAAAAAAGCAAACATGTTTAATAATATGTCAAAGTACAGTATTTATTTATTTACTTATAGACAGGGTTTTTCTGTAGCTATAGTTGGTCTTGATCTCACAGAGATCTGCCTGCCCCTGCCTCCAAGTGCTGGGATTAAAGATGTGCAACATCATGCCTGCTAAAGTACAGTATTTTATATGTCTAAGTTTATCATAAATGAACACACATAAGCAAATGAAACAGACTGAATTATTCTTAAATTTTGCAAATATAAAAGCATAATTATTACTGTCAGGAAAAAAACAACTAAGCATCTATGTATTAATATGTAGGAAGAATTCCAAAGAAAAATCCTAACTAAAAGTTGTATCTAGATGTGTTGGAGAGCACAAGTATGATCAAACAGTGATGCTAGTCTCATGATTTGTCTGGTAAAGTTAGAACCCCTATTCTCATTTTCTTAGACAATGTATTTTTGGAGCTATATTCTCACTTGAAAAGAATGAGCCCTTAAAAAATACTCCTGGTTAAGGATGTCTAAGTTGTATTTGATCTTTCTGATTGCTAGGCAGATTTAAAATGATAGGTATTGGGGCTGGAGAGATGCCTCAGCAGTTAAGAGAACTGGCTGCGCTTGCAAAGGACCTGGCACCCACATGGAGGCTAACATCAATCATCCATACTCCATTTTCAGGGGATCTGATGCCCTCTTCTGACCTCTGTAGGGATTGTATGGCATCGCTCCAGCCCATCCTTTGCTATTTTAAGGATAGATTTTCTCATTGTTATCTGATTGGCATTGGTACTAGGTTAAAGAAAGGCAATGTTAGCTGGGCGTGGTGGTACACACCTTTAATCTTAGCACTCAGGAGGCAGAGGCAGGTGGATCTTTGTGAGTTCAAGGCCAGCCTGGTCTACAGAGCTACAGGGAGAGTTCCAGGACAGCTGGGCCTACAGGGAGGGAGACTCTGTCTCAAAAAAAAAAAAGGAAATGGTTTAAATTCTTGGTCAGAGGACCCGGGTTTGATTCCCAGCACCCACATGGCGGCTAAGAACCATCTTTAACTCCAGGGGAATCCGACACCCTCTTCTGACCTCTGCGGCATTGCACGACACCGGTGCACAAACCACAAACCTACATGCAGACAGTTCATTCATACACATAAAAAAAAAAAAAAGGTGGGCTGGAGAGATGGCCTAGCAGTTAAGAGCACAGAATGCTCTTGCAGAGGACCGGGTTCAATCCCCAGCACCCACATGGCGGCTGAGAACTGTCTGTAACTCCAATTCCAGGAGAATTCCAGTTCCAGGGGATTCCGACACCCTCTTCTGACCTCCGCAGCACTGCACGACACGGGTGCACAAACCTACATGCAGACAGTACATTTATACACATAAAACAAATAAATAAAGTTTAAACAGCTTATTATATACCTTTTCAGCATTTGCTTGATCAAAGCCCCAGCCAAAATGTTTGTATTGCTTAAATTTCCACACCTAAAATAGAGAACAGGGTCATAAAAATCAGATACTATCAGTTCATATACATTATTAAAATGTTGAATAAATTCAGTTCTTACTGGAAGTTCACCTTTATATTCTCTTACAAAAAATTTATCAAACCTTTTTCATTCTGAAGATTTATTTTTACTTATGTACATGTATGTTTGTGAGCATATGCACATGAAACAGGTGCCTGTGGATGCTAGAAGAGTGGATTTTCTGGAACTAAAGTTACAATTGGTTGCAAGATGCCCAGTAAGGGTGCTGGGAACCAAACTCAGGTCCTCTTGGAAGAGCAACAAGTGCTCTTAAGTATGAATACATCTCTATAGCCTATAACAAACTTTTCTGACTATTTTATTCTGCAGCAATATTTCTTGGGTTTCTTCTACTATTCATGTAACAATAAGCAAAATTTCATACTGAGATGAGAAAGTATATACCCCGTGATAATTCCACTTTGGATATTTGAACAATGTCTAGAAACTTATGTTTCAATTTGAATTTGGTGGCCTTAAATAATAATTCTAAGAGTTAATCTATCAACATTACTAAAGTAAACAGTTTATTCACCACATACTACATATAGCTGTGGAATCAATTTTAAAAAATCTTAAGAATCTATGGAAAAAAACCAAACATCCAGTCTTAAAAACAATTTTTTTTTGTCTTTTTGAGACAAGGCCTCCCTTTAGTCCCAGCTGGCCTGGAGTTCACTCTGTCTCCAGGATGGCCTTGAACTCACAGAGACCGGCAGGCCTCTACCTCCTGAGTGCTGGGATTACAGGCGTGCGGCAAAACAAAAGTTTTAGAAGCTTTTGTTATCTAGATTTTCTATAGACTCTAAATTTATCAAATAATTTCAATATATAAAGTATATTTCTTTGTTGAACCTTACACACTTAATGTCTATGAAATCAACTCAGCACAATTTCTTTGTGTGTGTGTGTTGCACATTCCTGTAAGAGATGGAGAAGAATGCTTAAGAGAAACTACTAGAAATTTGAGATGTGCATTGAATAGCAATAGTATTTAAATACAAATGGCCCTGGCTTCTGATCCAGTTATCTATAAATAGAACTTCTAAATTCTTAAGTTTAGGGAGATCAAAAGTTGATACCAAATGTAAATTATCAACATTATTATTATTATTATTATTATTATTTCAAGACAGGGTCTCCCTGTAGCCCCAGCTGTCCTGGAACTCACTATATAGACCAGGCTGGCCTGAGTGCTAGGATTAAAGGCGTGTGCCACCACGCCTGGCAACTTTTATTACTTTTTTACATATACACACAAACCCATCTTTATACCCAGAGTATGCTATGATGAGGACATGAATACTATTAGTCTGATTTGTGTGTCTCTTGGTAAAAAATATTACAACTTGGTCAGTTTGGGGGACTGTGAGACCTATCTAAGTAGTCTTTCTCAATGGACATAAGGCCAATGAAAAGATTTAGGCCAATTCAAGAAATGTTTATAGAAAGCCCAATCTGTGTCCGACACCAGGGTAGCAAATATTGGA